>MJUU01013698.1:283290-331953 GCA_002080025.1 Modiolus philippinarum | reverse complement strand
TTCTCCTCTGAAACTACAGAAGCAAATTCAACCAAACTTTACAGGAATGATGTATAGAAGGTCCTTTACAAAGATTGCTCATTTCGTTTCCATCCAATAAAAAACATGGCTCCCAGCAGGGAACTAAGGTTTAACATTGGACCCTATGGGAAAATTTACATTTTCTTCTTCTCCTCTGAAACCGCTGAAGCAAATTCAACCAAACTTTACAGGAATGATGAACTGAAGGTCCTGAACAAAGATTGCTCATTTTGTTCTGATCCAATGAAAAACATGGTTGCCAGCACAGAACAAAGTTTATTTTGGTCCTATGGGAAATTCACATAAAAAACATGGCCACCATATACAGAACATCGAAAAATCCTGCTGTTCAGCATTTTGTCAGGTGAGCGATACAGGCTCAGTGTCTGAGCCTCTAGTTTATATTTTTACAAGCAATAAATTCATCTACATGTATAGATGAGAAAATGTTTCTGGATTCCTACCATAGACCGTTATTAATATACATTGTATATATCAGTGAATAGGGATGTTACTTAATCTACTAAATATTTTTCTAATGTAATTATATGTAATCCATTTCTTCTGTTCTGGTTTTTTGAATAGCTATAAATAGATTCTACTGTATTGATGTAAAAATTGAAAACACTGATAGGGAGAAAGACAATAAGTTAATTATAAATGATTAGAAAAAAGGGGGGGGTGAAAATTGTTTCCTAATAAGGCTTGGAAAATGATTGGAAGGGGTCATTTCGGTGACTTCTGTGTTTGCATCCATTACAGTCATTCAGAAACACATAAAGTATTGTTCAGTGTGCTAAATGTTTCTTCTTAACCTTTCTACTCGGGGGCATAAGTGTTTCCAAAAAACACATCTTGTTCAGTTTATTTCCTAGGGCTTTTTATTAAAATGCATGTACTAGGGTCGGAAGGCAATTTTCTACTACCCCCGCAAATAAGGGTAATGGACAAATATGAGTAAAGCAATAAGATACAAAATCGACAAGATTCAACAAGAATTTTCATTTCTGCCTTCCGTCCCTGGTACATCCTTTTTAATGGGATAGCCCTAATGAACTTTTCCATGAATTATTTTTATGCCCAAAATATTTTGCAGCATTTTCAACCAGACTTGGTTATGAAGAACACATTCCTGGACAAACAAGGGATTGGAATGAAGAAATACAGACAACTAGAGAACTACCTCGTAAAACTTTACCAGAAAGACTCATTAGGGAAAGAGCAATATTTAAAGTAAGTTCTACCTTGTAATACTTTACCGGAAAGACTCATTAGGGAAAGAGCAATATTTAAAGTAAGTACTACCTCGTAAAACTTGACCAGAGAGACTCATTAGGGAAAGAGCAATATTACCTCGTAAAACTTTACCAGAAAGACTCATTTGGGAAAGAGCAATATTTTAAGTAAGTACTACCTCGTAAAACTTCAGCAGCCCTTTTCACAAAAAATCTTACGATAAAAGTTATTGTGAAAAGGGCTGCTGTATTTCACAGGTGTAGTTATTGTAATTTTAATTCTCAGTTGGTACTAGAATCTATATAGGCATATTACAAGTATTAATTTCACAGAAGTCTTTATGCTCAAGGTTTCTGAACTGCTACAGGTGGGGGGGGGGGTCATAAGTGTTTCATGAAACATTTCTTGTTGGTATCCATTATTCTTGGTATCCATCGTTCTGTACTTATTTGCAGGTTCACAGTGATTTTGTTGGTGCTGCAACTAGAGGTGCTATGGCCGTTATTGATGGCAATGTGATGGCAATTAATCCTGGTGAAGATTCAAAGTAAGTTACTGTAAACAAATTTCTCCTCAATACACATCTACACATTCGAAATGTATATAAGTTTATATATTAATTTATTTCAGTTACAAATCTGTTTTCATCAGTCAGTTCTCAGTTTAGTGTTTGTACTTGTAAATTTTTAAAATTTGTTTGATTACATATGAATTACATAGGGTGTGTACATGTAAGTTGACATGTGACACCCAAGTATTCATGATATAAATTTCAATTTAAGTGTTTCCCTCCAAAACCTGATGTTTCAGAAGTATGACATTGAATAATTTATTTTAAATGCCATATATTTTATGAAATACATTACTTTCTGGTACAATTCTTGTGAAAAATTTTTTTTTTTATTTGAATGAGACTTGTGGAAGTCATGAAATTTGAAAAACAGCTCATGACATGTTTAAATATTGTGTTTGAAATTGACTATTAACTTCTCTTTTCCCCAGATTTGTAATATATAGAAGGTTCTCATAATATTTTGGGTTCCATTATATCGTGATATTCACGTTCATTTCAACTAAATTTTTAATTGTTTAATAATATGAGCTACCAGTATATGTATTTACACACATAATTACATTTGAGTATTTTTTTTACAGAATGCAGATGTTTATATGGAACAATATATTCTTCAGTCTAGGATTTGATGTACGAGATCACTACAAAGATTTTGGTGGAGATGCTGCAGCTTATACTGCTCCAGTTAGTTTGTCTCACCATTTGGCTATTGTCATTGGTTTTGTTGATATTAACTTGCATCACAGTGTTTCCTGTAAACTGGATAAATTGGTTTAATCGTCACAGAAAAACAGTTAATCCTGTAAACTGGATAAATTGATTTAATCATCACAGAAAAACAGTTAATCAACTAATTTTTCTTACGACAAATTCCTGCCAATGTATATTTTATGTTTCTTTTTCCTCCATATCCACTCCCAATGAGGAAACAAAGTGACTTATCAACTCATTTAAAATATTTAGTTTAGATGTCAGCTGTTTTTAGTTCGCCTCAACAAAGTTGAGGGGGACTATTGGAGTACCCTTGGCATCCACGTCTGCGTCCGCATTTGGGTATATATCTTGGTAACTATGCAGGGTAGGGTCATCAAACTTTGCATGCAGGTGCATCTTGGGCTATCTCACAGCCTCAATGAAAATTAGGTCTCTCTGACCTATATTTTCTTCTTGAGTGGCTTGCATTTAAATTTACATCTAAGTTCATCTCTCAGTAACTATAGATAGTATGATCATCTAACTGTGCATGAGCATGCATCTCTGATGGTAGGTCAGCATCCAGGCAAAATTAGGTCACTTTGACTTACATTTTCTGCTTGAGTGACTTACATTCAAGTTTACGTCCGAGTTCAGATCTCGGTCACTGTACATGGTAGGATCATCTAACATTGCACATGCATGCTTCTCGGATGTTAGGTCAGCATCCAGGCAAAATTAGGTCACTTTGACCTACATTTTCCGCTTGACTGACTTACATCTGAGTTTATGTCCGAGTTCTCAGTCACTGTACATGGTAGGATCATCTAATCTTGCATCCCTGATGGTAGGCCAGCATCCAGGCAAAATATGGTCACTTTTTCCTACATTTTCTGCTTGAGTGACTTACATTCAAATTTATGTCCGAGTTCAGATCTCGGTCACTGTACATGGTAGGATTATCTAACTTTGCACCTGCAAGCATCTCTGATAGAAGGTCAGCATCCAGGCAAAATTAGGTCACTTTGACCTACATTTTCTGCTTGACTGACTTACATTCGAGTTTACATCCGAGTTGATATCTGAGTCACTGTACATGGTAGGATCATCTAACTTTGCACATGCATGCATCTCTGATGGTAAGTCAGCATCCAAGCACTTTGTCCTACATTTTCCGCTTTAGTGACTTACATTCAAGTTCATGTCGGGGATCAGATCTCAGGTACTGTACATGGTAGGATCATCTTGCATGTGCATGCATCTGTGATGGTAGCCCAGCATTCAGACAAAATTAGGTCTCTAAAACCTACATTTTACACATGAATGACTTACATTAATGTATACATCCGAGTTCATAGCTCAGTAGCTGTACATTGTTGGTTCAGGTAACCTTGCATATGCATGCAATTTTGATAGTATGTCAGCATCCAGGCATAAATTTGGTTGCTGCGACAATGCCCCATAACGAGGAGAACTTTGTAATCGTTGATTACCTATGTTTGATTTTAATCCTCCAGGGATAATTTTCTTATGCAATTTAGCAGATTTCCACTATTGACAGCCTGGAATTTTGCCCATTACAATTCTTATGTTTAATGAGGTATTTGTTTTTAGGTTGGCCATTTTTAGCCGAGTTGAACTTGGCTATTGGTTTGGTGTTGCGGGCGGGCAGGCATCAAGCATTGGTTTCCGGATGATAACTCAAAAAGTTTACATCCAATTGGAATGAAACTTGGATATATTATTGGGTACCAGGAGGGGAGGAACCCTATTGATTTTGGAGAAAGTATGTCAAAGGTCAAGGTCACTGACTGAAAATTTCAGAAAAATTTGGTTTCTGGATGATAACTCAAAATGTAAATGAAATTTGGATATATTGTTGGATACCAGGGGGATGAACCCTATCAATTTTGGAGAGAGTAGGTCCAAGGTCAAGGTCAGTGATGGTCACAGATTTATATATTGAATGTCAAGACATGAAAATAGGAAATAGACCTTCTTGAATTCTTAGAATTTGGATATTAGGTAGGAAAGATAATAAATAGGCAATTTTTGAAGTATTTGGGTCTTCACATTAAATTGTTCACATGATATTTGAAGTTGCAACTCGGCTTGTGCACCCTGGTGCCATTTAGATTTTCTTTAAATTCATATTGTCTGCAAAATTATCCCTGCACCTCTGAGTAGACATACATTTGAAGGAATTGAAATGTGAAGCCAATGAAACCTTAATACATGTACATTGATAATTCAGTGATGTTTATTACAGGGTAATGATCTGCAAGGAGTGAGAGCATATTTCAGTGTAGATAATGAAGGACTCTACACTCTAGGTACTGTAGTGGTAGATTACAGAGGTTACAGAGTAACGGCTCAAAGTATTATTCCTGGTAAGTACATGTAGCATGTTAGTAACATGTAATATTTTCTGTGTATAAAGATATTGTATCTTTATTGTTATATGTATATTTCATGAAGGTATTGATGATACCATTACATGTTTGATTTTGTTTAACACAAGAAAAAGTGGTTTTATTATGCTACATGAAAAACTTTCTGAAAAGATTGTGTGTTGTTTTTTAAAAAAACAATTACATTTGAATGTGTATTTATTGAAAAATTTTTTGAAAAAAAAAGAATAGAGTGAAATTATACTAAAATTATTTTGTTTCAGATGTTTATCTGAAGTTTAATTTTGATTGGTTGGGATTTTTGAAAGTTCGAGACTAGTGGGTCTTCCAATTATAGATATGTCCAAGTACCTTAGGTATAACCAATAACTTTTGCCATGGTCTGAGATTTCAAGATGTTTCATGGCTGACCAAAGATTTATATAAAAAAGAAAAATAGACTAATGGAAAATAACTGCAAACTGGTATAAACGTTATATGCTGGCCAGGTACGACATAAATCTTAATATGTATATTATAACCACAGTTTCCAAAATTTCTTTGCTGTCTAAATCTCAAAAAGAACTATTCGTATCATTTTTATTTGAAGACATTTTGATATGAAATGGAAAGCATGAAAGATATTACTGAAGTTACATTTAGAAATGTAATTATATTGTAGGTATCTTGGAAAGAGAACAAGAACAATCAGTTGTATATGGTTCTATAGATTTTGGAAAGACTGTAGTAACAAGTGACAAGTATAAAGAACTGGTTGGTATTTTCTCATGCCGTGTGATGCTAAGTTGGGATGTGGACATGTTGTTTAATTCTTGTTTGTCCCTTCTAGTTAGCTCATGATTCGTCATTGAACTTGCGAAAAAGGGGAGGGCAGAGCAAGACTTATGTTTGCTAAAAATTCAGAAGAAGATTTTATATTTGCTAATATAGGACCCTATGGGAAATGCATTCGAAGATCTTCCCCTCTGAAACCACTTGAACAATATTGCTTAGATTTGAACATAACTGTCTTTTAGTTTTCCCTTTTAAAGTTTTTATTTTCATACCTCATCCAAGTTGGCCACCTGTGGTGAACATAAGATCCTATCGGAAATACATTCAAAGATCTTCTACTCTGACACAACTCGTACAATCTTAACCAAATTTGATCACAATATTCCTTAGGTGGTTTCCTTTGTGATTTTAATGTTCCCTCTTCATCCAAGATGGCCACCAATGTTGGAAATATAGTTTCTACAACGAGAACTAATTAGATTATGGATTTCTCACATAGAGTTAAATAAATTTTGTAAATGTTTGAATATGAGGCTTACCGAGTTTTTAGACATTTGAAATTTTAATTAACACGGTGTGAGAAATTTCATAATTAACATGTTTAAGTTGTAGAAATATTTTCTCTAATGACATAAGGTAAAACACAGAGGATTTTGTTCCACATAGATTTGGCAGGAGATTTCACGTGAGTTGTTCTCTCTCTAGAGATGAGAAATATTTTTATCACACCGGTCAGGCCTTGGTTAAATTTGCTAGAAATTAGAGAATGTCTAATCAAAAACTGTATTGATCTGGTGAACTGATGTTTAGTTTGAATAATGATGGATGGTCATCTGGTGACAATGAATAAAACCTGTCACCAGGTTAGAGATACTTGTGACCCTCTAGTTATGTCACTAAACAAAACATTGGCTATTAAGGGGGTAGACCTGGGGTAGGAGGAGATAACTCTGTTTTTCACTTTTTTTATTACTTACACAAACAAATAGAATCATTGCAATAGGTATGATCAAAATTTTAAAATTGTAAAAATTTTTCCACACAGCAAATAAATATTCACTTCGTCATTAAAACAAATACAACAACATCCAGTTATTTGTAATGAGTGCATTTTACCCTACATTTTTGCAACACTGTCCAAAGATAATGAAAATATGTAAAAGTCAGATTTCTTCCAAGGGAGGTAATTTATAGTAAAGATTCAGCAATTTTATTGAATTTTATCCACTTTATTCTAAATTAAGAAAAAATAGGACAGTAGAATTTTCTAATATTTAAATATATCTTACATCTACTAGTTTTCTTTCTATTCTCAGTTTTTGGTGAAAATTAAACGACAGAAATTTTTACAATAGGTGTTTGAAAGTGATCAAAATAGAGTAAAAAATTCAGCCTATACTGTTCAGAACACCCACTTATTTCAGTTCAAACTAGTCAAATTTACCATCATTATTCATGCTTACTTCCACACATGTCTAAACTACAGAATTTTGCATTTGAAATAATTCTAAATCAAATACAAATTTAATTAGAACCAATTTTATACACCACAATCAAGTCCTGAACGGACCAAATAATATGAGGAAACATGGTATCTTTGATGACCACTAGACAAAAAACGGGACGGTAAAAATTGTTGAAAATTGCTTAAAGTAGACATGAACATGTGTAGTTTAAATACTGAAAATATTAAGAAAATTAAACGAGCGGAAAATTTTAGGCTTCCCCAGGTCTACCCCCTTAAAAATGTAACTGATGCATGGTTGAAAAGTGCATTTCAGAATGAGACAAGAAATAATCAATTTAGTTTTCTTCATTTCAGTTGAAAAAGACAGCTAGTCAATTGAAAATAAGACCTCACAAGTAAGTTCCCTTGAACATTTGTTTTAAAGTACCAGGTAGAATGTGGCGTAGAAAAATAAACATGCTTACACATACAGTCTTAAAATTAAATACATTACAATTAGTTTGTGTTGTCGTATTCAATTTATTTTGGATTTCTAAAATTTTTAAAGAAGTTCTAAGTGTTTGTAGTTTGTTTACATGCAGAATTGAAATAAATGTGATATAAACTTCAAGGTACAATGAATTGAAAAAAAAATCTTCACAATTGTTATGCATCCATTGCCACACAACCGTAACATAATTACACAACTGTTGTTAGGAAACCGTCAATGTCTTGGAAGCAGCTGAAAATAATGGGATAGATGTTTGCTCTGGTCTTTTCCCAAACCTTGTAACTGATACAATGTATATGCTCTTACTTCTGCTTTTCTAAACATATACAGTAGTATTAAAGAGTTAAAAAAGCAAGGATAGTTTGGGTAGAATTTTCCCCATTATTGCAATGTATAATATAGGAAACATCAGATACAATAAATACAACAAATAGAGCTACATTTAAGTAGTAAAAGATATCTTTTGATGTTGTGATATTTATTTCAGAGTTTTAAATGAAAAAGATGAACATGTAGAACTATTTTCCTCCTTAGAATGCAAGGTTTGTACATAGTAACAGGAATAAGAGTTCTAAGAGATAGCTACACTGTATTTTAGAATCTCAGTGGATAAATTACAGATTTTACTGTCTCAAATTGGGTTTAGTGTAGCCAGAAAGCAGATATTTGCAATATTTAGCCCTTAAGATCATAAAATATAGTGTTATCTCTATTCTTATGCAAATCTAAAAAAGAATCTTTATTTGATTTTAAAATTGCTGGGAGTTGTGTATGGGTCTGCATAATTACTATTCCTAGCAGCAAATGTTGATGTCATCCAATCAAATAAATATTTACATATACCTGTACTTAAATACAGTAGAGATCAAATACAATACAAGGAAAATTCAAGGTACTCTTTAGTATGCATAACATTTTAGTATCCTAAGATCAAGACTGCTCAGTAAAAAATTCTTTATAAGTATCGGTTATCCATTTTACCATTCTTGTCTTTTTATGCCCCGCCTACGATAATAAAATTTTACCCATGCTACCAACTTCATGCTTCACTGATCACGGGAAAAAGTGTGATAGTAGGAGGTTTACCCACAGGTTGAAGTTTTTTTCTGTGAAGGATGTATGCTATTATCATGAAACTTTATATAAATACACATTAGCGTCTAATTAAACAAAAATCATAATAAAATTTTACCCATGTTACCAACTTCATGCTTCACTGATCACGGAAAAAATTGTGAAAGTACGAGGTTTACCCACAGGTTGAAGTTTTTTTTCTGTGAAGGATGTATGCTATTATCATTAAACTTTACATAAATACACATTAGCATCTAATTAAACAAAAATCATAATAAAACTTTACCCATGCAATCAACTTCATGCTTCACTGATCATGGGGAAAAAGCGTGATAGTATGAGGTTTACCCACAGATTGAAGTTTTTTTCTGTGAAGAATCTATGCTATCATTATTTAACTTCACATAAATAAACATTAGCATCTAATTAAACAAAAATCATATTAAAAATTTATCCAGGCTACCAACTTCATGCTTCAGTGATCATGGAAAAAAGGGGTGTATGTATGAGTTTAACCTCACTTTGAAGTTTTTTCTCTGTGAAGGATGTATGCTATTATCATTACACTTTATATAGATACTCATTAGGATATAAATAGATAAAAGATATTATAAATATTTACCAATGTAACCAACTTCATGCTTCACTGGTCATGGAAAAGGGGGGATAGTTTAAGGTTGATCTTCAGTGAAGGATGTTTGCTATTATCAGTGAATTTTATTAAATACCTATTAGTCTATAATCAAACTAAAATCATAATAAGAATATTTCCATGAAAGCAACTTCATGCTTTACTGGTCACGAAATATACCATTCTTCAAAAGAGTTGTGAGGCGGGGCATTGTGTCCATTAGACACATATTCTTGTCACTGTAAAAAATTTCACCAAGTCTTGGTGAGGTTATTGCAGAAAGAAATTTATCACACCTAAGACTGGTTTACTTGTTTTTGTTTAGCTTTGTGTTAGGTTGTTAATGTCTGAATGAAAGGACTGTCTATTAATTTATTTCCAGGGTATTGTTGGTAATGATCAAAGACATTATATATTAGATTTATTGCGAACTTTTCCACCAGATGCAAATTTCTTAAAAGGTAGGTTATGTAAAAAAGAGGATCCTCTAATTGTGTCTAAATATGCACATTAACATGTAACTCTTTTCCTACAATTTCGTAAGTGGTGAAGAGTTTGAAATAAAAAAAATAATAATATTCTGTGACAGAAATGTAAAGTACTGTAAGTTTTTTATTGTAATTTTGCATTTGATAATATTTCTCCCATACTCATTAAATACATAGGTTTGTTTACCATGTATTAATTACGTAGTGGAAGGGGCATATAGATTTACCCCTGTCCGTCAATACGTCCCGATGTTAAGTTTTGCGTTTAGGTCCATATTTTGGTTACCTCTTGTAATATTTTAATAATATTACATCGGTACATGCACCTTGATTAGTACTACCAGATTCACTAACAAGTAGGGATCCATGACCTACATTTCATGCTTGAGATTTTTGTTAAATTTTGCGTTTAGGTCCATTTCTAATCAACTACTCATCATACCACAATGATGTCTCATCAAATTAATCACCTTGATGAGTACTACCCAAATCATCAAGAATTAAGTTGCTTCGACCTATATTTTACGCATGAATGACTTTTGTTAAATTTTGCGTTTAGGTCCATTTCTCATCAACTACTCATCATACCACAATGATGTCTCATCAAATTCATCACCTTGATGAGTATACCCAAATCATCAAGAATTAAGTGGCTATGACCTATATTTTACGCTTTAGTGACTTGTTAATTTTTGTTTTTAGGTCCATTTCTCATCAAGTACACATCATACCACAATGATGTCTCATCAAATTAATCACCTTGATGAGTACTACCCAAATCATAAAGAATTAAGTGGCTTTGACCTATATTTTACGCTTGAGTGACTTTTGTTAAATCTTGCATTTAGGTCTATTTCTTAACAACTAAACATGCTATCACATATAAATCACCAGATGCTATTAAAATCAAGGACAATTAAGTGTCTTTGACTTACATTTTATGCTTGAGTAACTTTTGGTAAAATTTGTGTTTTAAGGTCGATTTCTACACAACTACACAACATATCATGATATTTCATGAAGAGACACATCTTGGTGAGAACTACCTAATTGTTAGACAATTTTTTCTTTGACTTTGACTGACATTTTACACATGAATGACTTTGTTAAATTTTTGCATTAGGTCCATTTATTAACAACTAGGTGTTTAATCAAATAAATCGCTTAAGTTCTCTATTGCGATAAATTTGACGGCGGGGCATCCGTGTCTTATAGACACATTTTCTAGTCTCCATATACTTTGGTTTGAAATGAATTACTGGTGATATTTACAGCCTATTATCATTTAAAGTAATATTTTTCAAGGAAATTAATAAAATTAAATCATAAATAAATAAAATTCTCTGTTTTGCAGTTGATGGAGAGGAATTAAGTAAAACAATGACAGAGTTAGGGTTCCCACGGCAACATAGACACAAGTTGGCATGTTTAAGACAAGAATTGATAGAAACATTTGTAGAGTGAGTAACAGTATTGCTTTAACATATGTTGATCAAAAGTATATAAAAGAAACAAAAACAGAAAAAATAGAATACCAAAGTGAAAATCTGAATACAGAACCACAGCAATAACCAACAAACCCCAAAAAATGTTGAGAGATCCAAAAAATGTGTAACATTTTTGCATATAATGCCGTTTCCACAATTGAGGGACCTTTAAATTTTAAATTGTCTATTTCATACAGTCAACCAAAACTTACAAAGTTCTTATAGTGTAATAGCTTATATCAATATATAAATAGTAAAAAGTAAGATCCAACAAAATGGAAGCAACAGCAAAGATTTTCAAAATTAAAAATTGCCACAATAAATATATAATAAAAGAAAATTAGTTTTGGAGTCCAGAATACCTTGCTTTATTGTTATAGTATATACGGAGAAAATTCAGAGGTCATCTATGTATTCAATTACACATTTCTGATATCTCCTTGTCAGTCTGCTCTTGTAATAACTGATAACTTATTTGAAAGAAATCTGTCTTTGAAAAAAAAAATTGGATTTGTATATTGTAGAACAAGATATGTGGCATTTGTACGACATGCAGCTTATCAGTTTCAACAACTTCAATTACAAAGACAAAACAAGAAATCAGAGGACTTAACTGTAAGTATCCTGAATTTTGAATTTTGTATGAATATTTTTCTTGACCTTTTTGACAACCCTGCCTTTGTTGCCTTTTCTGCATTATTTAAAAAAAAATTGTATTAATAATCAGACATATCAGTGTTTTGATTTATCTTC
Organism: Modiolus philippinarum; assembly: GCA_002080025.1. Classification (NCBI taxonomy): domain Eukaryota; kingdom Metazoa; phylum Mollusca; class Bivalvia; order Mytilida; family Modiolidae; genus Modiolus; species Modiolus philippinarum. The sequence continues at coordinate 319,853 of MJUU01013698.1, read as the reverse complement.
AGGAATCAAAGAAAGAAGAAACAAAAGATAAAGTACCAGAACAAAAAGCAATAATGAATGGACATGGTGAAACAGACAGTACAGAGACAAAAGATGATGATATTGAAACTGATGAGGCAAAGAAAATTGTAGAGGCACTAACTGGAAGTGATGGCCAGACTTGTAAGATATTTTTAGTCACATAATCTTTATATAAATGGTGATTGTATTGCTTAGTAGATGTTAAGATGAAAAGATCAGTGAGAATAAAGAGAAAAAAATTAAAACAACAAATGACGGATAAGCAATGTTGTAAGATATTGTGTACTTAATATATAATACATTGAGATTTTTTAACACTGAAACCGTAACATTTCAACTTGTTGGTGAAATTTTGAAAGAACATACCAGATTTTATCTGGTATGTTATCTTTGTCTATTATCAAAATGTATTTCTTTACTTAACTGTTGTTTTTTAAAGGAATCACATGTTCCTAAAATTTATTGTGCAAGTTTCGAATGAACTCTCTAACAAATATATTGGCCTTTTTCATGAACTTCCTGCAATATTTCCGTGAGATAATGTTCAACGACAGATGAAGCTATGTGTCAAAAACACAACAGCAGATTCTTGACATGTTCATTATAATTTCAGTTGAAGAAAATAGTAAAGATATTGTCAAAAAAGCAGCACAAGCAGTTGGTTCACTTAGTGAAACAGAATTCTGTATAACCTTTAACCCTGATGTACTGCAATCACATGTAAAACATGCTGACCCTGAGGTAAGTCATTAACTTAAATGTATTACAGTCTCATAAACTTGATAAAACTGTCATATATTAAGAATTGAATGCAATATTTTGTAGTTTTATTGGAGTGTAAAAGCGTGGACCGTAGCACATTTTTCACATGAAGCGTGCTAGCGCTTCATGTGAAAAATGTGCTACGGTCCACGCTTTTACATGACAATATAACTACAAAAAATTGCAATCAATACTTATAGTTACATTCCATAAATAGAATGCAAATGTTCATGCAAGATAAGTTAATGAAAATCGCGGATGATGCACCATTTCCTTGTCTAGATAAATCCGCTGTCTTTGTTTACCTTTGTTGTTGTCAAGAAGTGGTGTGCTGATGTACTTTTACTGACTGATAAAACACAGTGACAGAAATAATCGGAAGTACTTGTAACCAATCAAATACGGGGATTTCCATATGGCGCAGAATGAATGTAATTATATAAAGCCTGTACAAGTGTGAATTTTAATTTTGAATGACTGGTTATATGTTAAAAAAAATGGAGTAAATGTTAACAATACACATTGATTTCATTGTGTATTTAATTATATCACTAAAAATTTGCTAGTTTTATCATCAAGAGAAGGTCTTGTGATTCCACATCATTGAGTCATTTTTTGTGAAGTTTTTAAAGCGGCAGAAAGGGGGCATTGTAATTGTTTTAGCCATTTTACATGTATGATGGAAAAAATGTAAATGTAGTCATGATTACCATTAGCCACCATGTAACATAAAATGTCTAATTTTATCCTAGCACATGTATGTGCAACAATCTATGAAGACTTTTAATACCAATAATGTATTATTGTAATATATATAATATTTATTTCCACAGGATGAATCTTTTATTAAAGAGAAAAAGTTGGTTAAAGATGCTGCTGAGTTTGTAGTATTACATCAAATTCCTTCCTTGGTAATATATAATTTTAATAAACATATATATTTTGTTGTATATTATACCCCCACTCGTGAGTGGGTGGTATATTGGCATACCCTTGTCTGTCCGTCCTTCCGTCCATCTGTCCTTCTGTCCGTCCGTCTGTCCGTCCGAAGTTCGTCACACTTTTCTCGGCTAATACTGGGCCCATTTGTTTCAAATTTGGTGTTTAGATTTATATATATGGGGGATGCGTAGTATGCCATTTTGGCTGCCATATGATATCAACTTCCTGTTTGGCAGGACTTGGCCATTTTGCCCTTTATTGGACATAGTGAAAATTTTCGTTGCACTTTTCTCAGCTACTGCTGGGCCGATTAATTTCAAATTTGGTATTTGACTTTATATATAGGAGGAATGCGTCGTCTCCCATTTTGGTCACCTTATGGTATCAACTTCCTGTTTTAGCGTGACTTAGCCATTTTCCCCCTTATTGAACATAGTGAAAATTTTCGTTGCACTTTCCTCAGCTACTGCTGGGCCGATTTTTTTCAAATTTGGTATTTGACTTTATATATAGGAGGAATGCATCGTCTCCCATTTTGGTTACCTTATAATATCAACTTCCTGTTTGGCGGGACTTAGCCATTTTTCCCTTTTTAATGTGTAAAATAATACGATTGGGGGTATACCTAGCACGACAACGTGTGCAATCTCATGTTTTAAATAGAATTGCATTAAGAAAACATTTATTCATACATTTTAGTATTTTGTATTTGAGCATTTGGAATAGTGCCCTTTTTTGGTATTGAAGAAATGGTATAGCTATGAAGAAAAAAGAAAAGTTTAAACCATATATGATTTCTTTGTAATATTATATGGTGCAGGGAAAATAGTAAAACTTTATCCTGACTAAACTGGAATGGGATGAAACAAAATCTTATTTGAAATGCCTTTGTATTAAGTTCGAAATGTTTTATACTGAAACAGTATAAAGAAAAGATATAAATATAAAAGATAAATTAAATAAAAAATTGTAGAGCAAAGTATATACATGAAAACTTATTTGTATTTATTAGTACACATTTCAATTAACCCTTGTACATATTTTTGTATAGAATGTATTTGCATAGAATTTAGTTCATAAAAATTTACAGTAGTTTTGGAAACTGTTATCAAGAAGGAAATAATTTTAGGTTTAATACTCTTTCCCTGCTTTTCAAGTTTTTATTCTCCTTGTTGCAACATAGATAATAAAACATGTACATGTCAGAGAATGCAATTAATTTTGGCCAAGGTCATGTTGTGTAGTACTTTCTTGCTTCGTGTAAGTACACAACTTGTACACAACTTGAAACTGTTCCATTTAGAACTTGTTTACTAGCAATAACAAAAGTTCCCTTTTTCTTCACATTTTTCACCACAATTTTCCCAACAGCTCTCCACATGAAATAATGTCTTTGGGAGACTAACTTGATTTTTTTTTATGAAGGCAAGAAAATTTGTATACTAAACATTATATGTAATCCATCTTGTTTATATTGACAGGTTAATGATTGTATGGACCACACATCGTCACCTATTGATGGAATAACATTGACAGAGGCCATGCATAACAAGTAAGTAACATTCTGTCTTTGTCTTTTTTATACGACGGCAAAAATTTTGCAGTCGTATTATGGTATGGCGCAGTCGTTGGCGTCTGTGGCCAGCATAACTTTGTTTCTAGTGGACTGATCATCTTCATATTTCAGTATGTGGTTTCTTGGCATAAGGGCAGTCCCGAGTTTTAATTTCAGGTTTGTGGCCCCACCCATTTCAGAAAAAGGGGTACAATTGGGTATTTTTGTGTCTGTTGACAGCATAATTTTAGTTCCAGTGAACATTTTCAAATTTTAGTATTATGTTTCTTGGCGCATGCTTTAGCCCAGGCTATAATTTTAGGTTCCGGGCCCCAACCGTTTTAGAAAAAGGGGGCCGAAAGGGGTAAAATTGGTTGTTTTAACGGATATTGATGGGGTTTCTTTCAGTAAATTCCTTAGAAAATTTCCAATCTGAAGTATTCCAACGGTTTTTTTGCGTGGCATGTACCTTTCTCTAGATAAATGGGGCCAAAAAGGGGCAAATTTTAAAAATTACATTTTTTTAATTTTTAGTCTGATTTTGATGCAATTTTTTCCAAAGGATTCCTTATGAAAAATTATCGTAGTGCTCTACTGGTAGATTTTTGGTAACTTGTTTCCTTACCAGCTATGAGGGGCCGAAGGGGGCCAAAATCGTAAATATTCAGATAACCTAAAATTTTTATTTTTCATCTTATTTCGATGGGATTTTTTTCTTTGGATTCCTCTTGATGTTACCTTTCAGTTGTATGTCAGCGGATTTGGCGTAGCTCTTACCGTTTCCTAGCTATGAGGTGCCAAAATCGTAAATTTACAGATAACCTAAAATTTTTATTTTTCATCGTATTTGAATAGGATTTTTTCTTTGAATTCCTCTTGATATAAGCTTTCAGTAGTATGTCATCGGATTTTTCGTAGCTCTTACTGTTTCCGAGCTACAAGGGGTCATAGGGGCCAAAATTGCAAATTTTCAGAATATGTGAAATCTTTATTTTTCATCGGATTTCAATGGGATTTTTTTCTTTGAATTCCTCTTGATAAAAGTTTTAGTAATATGTCAACGGACTTTGCCTCGTTCTTTCGGTTTCAGAACTACAAGAGGTCAAAGCGGCCAAAATTGCAAATTTTCAAAATATGTGAAATCTTTATTTTTCATCGGATTTCAATAGGATTTTTTTCTTTGGATTCCTCTTGATGTAAGCTGTCAGTAGGATGCCAGTTGATTTTGCATAGCTATTACCGTTTTCAAGCTACAAGGGGTCAAAGGGGCCAAAATTGTAATTTTTATACGACCGCAAAATTTTTGCGGTCGTATTATGGTATGGCGCTGGCGTCGGCGTCGGCGTTGGCGTCTGTGGACAGCATAACTTTAGTTCTAGTGAACGGATTGTTATCAAATTTTAGTATGATGTTTGTTGGCACAAGCTTAAGCCCGGGCTGTAATTTCGCGTTCCCTGCCCAACCCGTTTTTGAAAAAGAGGCAAAAAAGGGGCCAAAAAGGGGTAAAATTAGGTATTTTCGTGTCTGTGGACAGCATAACTTTGGTTCTAGTGGATGGATTGTTTTTAAATCTTAGTATGATGTTTCTTAGAACATTCTTGAGAAACGTTTTTTTCCTTTAGGTTTTTGCCCCACCCATTTCAGAATTAGGGGCCAAAAAAGGGTTAAATAAGGTGTTTTCACATATTTGACTGTAGAATCTTTATTATTTATTGGATTTTGATGGGGTTTGTTTCAGTGTGCTCCTGAGGAAATTTCCAATCTGGAGTATGCCAACGGATTTCAAGTAGCATGTACCACTCACGAGATAAATGGGGCCCAACAGGGGCAAATCTCAAAAAAAATAATTTTTTTATTTGAAGTCCGATTTTGATGCAGTTTTTTTCAATGGATTCCTTGCGAAAAATTAATATAGCACTCAGCTATTAGATTTTTGGTAACTTGTTTCCTTTCCCAGCTATGAGGGGCCAAACGGGGCCAAAATTGCGAATTTGCAGATTATGTAGAATTTTTATTTTTCATCGGATTTCAATGAAATTTTTTTCTTTGGATTCCTCTTGATCTAAGCTTTCAGTAGTATGTCAACGGATTTTTTGTAGGTCTTACCGTTTCCGAGCTACAAGGGGTCAAAGGGGCCAAAAATGCAATTTTTCTAAATATGTCAAATCTTTATTTTTCATTGGATTTTGATGGGATTTTTTTCTTTGGATTCCTCTTGATATAAGCTTTCAGTGGTATTCCAACAGATTTTTTGTAGCTCTTACTGTTACGGAGCTACAAGGGGTCAAAGGGGCCAAAATTGCAATTTTTCTAAATGTGTCATATCTTTATTTTTCATCAGATTTCGATGAATATTTTCTTTGAATTTCTATGGATGTAAAGTTTTAGTTGATCGTACATATTTTGCATAGCTCTTACAGTTTTTTTATCAGTAAGTAATCAAAAGGGTTTTTTCCCTATTTTGTTTCTAGCTAATAACTGTGTCTAGCTTCTTTTTGTGTCCATCTAATTATTGTGTCAAGCTCTTTACTGTGTCCACATTCACTTTAAACTACCTTTGTTGAAATTTCATTGGTCAACATGCTGCGGTCGTATCATGCTGCGCTCGGCGTAGCCCTTTATTCGAAATATTTGAAATCTTTATTATTCATCGGATTTCGATCAGTTTTTTCTTTGGATTCTTCTTGATATAAGCTTTCAGTGGTATGTCAACAAATTTAGCATAGCTTTTACCGTTTCCGAACTAAAGGGGCCAAAGGGGCCAAAATTGCAACTGATTCAAGCTCTTTATTGTGTCCATTTAATTACTGTATCAAGCTCTTTACTGTGTCCTCATTCATTTTGAATTACACTTGTTCAAATTTCAGTATTCGACATGCTGCGGTCGTATCATGCTGCGCTTGGCGTAGCCCTTTATGTGTTTTTGTCAAAATATAGTGTGATATTTTAGCCATTGATTGCCTGTCTTATTATATATCAACTATGTTTACCATATCATTTTAACAATGAAACGATATGGTGTAAAGGCACATGAGACGAGGTCTCTACAAATACATGATTAAACTAACAATGGAACAATGCATTTATTGTTTTTCTTCATCTTGAAGTCACCATGAGGCCTTCAAACACTTAAAAATATACTGAAGATTGTGTGAGTGCTTGTTGTGTTGGTATTGTTTCATTTCTGTAAAGTCGGATATTATTAAATGAATGTCAGATCATAAGGCATTGTGGACCGCACCACAGATTGGTCAGAAGAAGGAAAAATGTATGACCTAAGTCCTGGAATGCTGATTTCTTTTGAACTTTTATGAAAATTTACCGTGAAAAAATCTGAAACCTTGAATCTTCTGATTCTGAGTGACATTAGCAGTGAATTTTTTTTAATTACGCTATAAAGAAAATACTGAAGTTTTGTTTGTTGCTGCAGCCCCAAAAATCTCAATTTTTTTCTTAGATATTCGTTATATGTGGCAGGTATGTTGCATAACATGATGAAAGAAAAGTCTTAATGCCAAACTCTTTAGTAGTATTACTTCTCTATTTAGTGTACAGTACTGATATGGGTAGTCATTTACATTCAGTTGTTGCAAATTTCAGCAAACATTTTAACCTATTTAATATCTTTTGACATTTAATGAAAATATATACAAAGACACCCTTTACATAAAAGAATGGTAAGTGTGTGTGTCACTATCTGCAAAGATTCTTAAATTTCCTACTTTTTAGGCCACATTTTGACCTTAGCATAATTGCTTGACGTAGCATTGAACCCAACATAGGAAATGTTCAAATTACATATAAAAGTGAGGAATATTGAATGAAACTATAACAGGATAAAAGGAAAAGGTAACAACTTTTTGTGTTATACTCTTGTTTATACCAACTATTCAGATATATATTTTATTTTACAGAGGAATAAATATGAGATATCTTGGCAAGGTGGCTGAAGTAATGTCTAAATACTCTTCTGTTTCTTATGTATATGTAAGTATTTGGAATTGCAAATATCTTAGCTGTAATTATATCTCTGCTGTAGACTTGTATTGTGTTTCCCACATGTCTACTATAGCACTGTCCATCATATTTCGATAATAGAATAGAAATCTCATATTTTTTGCTTCAAATTCTATAATGATTACTTGCATAGTTTAATGTGATTTGAAATCTATCTGACATCTACTGCCTGTTTTACTTGGAGAAGGAAGATTGACAGGATGCATTAGCCTGAGATTTTTATTGATCCACAAAACGAGTGATGCTACAGACCTATAGAATTGCAAGTTCAATATTTTGATGTGTTTTAAATGATTGTTTCAAAGGGGATGTCAAAAACAAGGAGGGGTTGTTGTACATTCATAAAATTGGGAGTGATTTCTGTAATCAACATAAGAGCTCTAGTGATAGGAAAATCAAATTTTTACTATTGAGAATGGAGAAATATTTTTAAAACATAGTTTTGCTGAATGAGAATTTGTGAGAAACTCTTGAAATGTAAACTGAGGATGTTATGCAGAAGTTAAATAAACCAAATTTGTTAAAAAGTATTTTTATTACAATTCACTAGTTTACATTTTGGTAGTAGTTGCATGCTTTGTATCTGATTTTGAATTTTGTTCATTTTCTTGCATTATAACTTAAAGTTTTCTTTTCTTGAAGGATATTGTAATAGCAGAATTAATTGGTAGAGCAGCTAAACACTTGTTTAAGAGTTTTATGCAGGGAGTCGACATGATGAGTCTCTCCTCTGCAGTCAGCCATTTTTTGAACTGCTATTTAGGATCGTTTTCATCTCCTCATGCTCAAGTAACTGCTGAAGAGGTAAGTATCACATTTGATCATTAAATGTGTAATTATAGTATTCAGCTTTATTTACCCCAAAAATAATGGAGTGTAATTTTCTGGTTATTTGTTAGCTATAAGTAGAAAGGAAATAAAACTTAAATACCCATTGACAGGTCATTAGATAATCAAGCAAAGTAATACTTGACAAAATCAGAGAATCCCAAGCAGGTTTTGTGTTTGTTGCCACACCTGCTATAGAATAAGTGGCAAAAAAGGGCGCAAAATCATAATTGTAATGATTCAATATACTTAACAGTTCTTGCAACGATATAGCTGAAATATTGCTGAAGTTGGCATAAAACATCAATCAATCAATCATAATTGTTCTAAGAACCTAAAATTTGTATTTGATGATTGTAATAATATTATAACTATAATTACTAATGACTTGTTACCATTTGCTTTTACAGTTACAAAGTAAGAAAGCCAGGAGGAAAAATAATAAAAGAAATAAATCTATGTTTATAAGTATAGGTAAGTTTTATATAAACAGCTATATCATACAGAAATCGCCCATTATACAGCAGATTGCATATTTATATTTAATGTGGAAACATATTGTATCATAGTTTCAGGTTTCTTTATTTCTCAATAAACATCTTTACAGTGGTATAGAGAAAACAAATTGTTTATTTGTACAAAAGATTGTACAGAACACGACAATACAATATAATACAATGTAGGAAGTGTGCAAATTATACAAACCATATTTTTGGAGTCGTTTATACACAGTGTATATCAAGTAATGGTGAATTGATTGAAATGGATTTGAAATTTTTTATTGAGTATACATATATATGTAGTTAATAATTGAACTATGTATAATGATGAATTATCTATTTATCTGATTCTGTATTTCTTGCTATACCAAAAATAAAGCAGGTTTGTTTTTCCCACAGACAATACAGAATGGGTCAATGAAACACCAAAATCAGTGTGGAAAAAAATAGTAGATGAAGTTCAGGATTACTACCACTACACACTTAACTGGTATGTTTGAACTGGTTACTTCTCTTTCTCATGATACTTGTACTTGCATCTTTTGATGGATTTAGAAATATTCTGAAATATGCTTAACTGATAAAAAAAAAGTAAAATTTAAAAAATAACTATGTATTTATCCCAACAAACTATGTATTTATCCCAACATTTTGATTCCCAAACAACTAGATTTTGTCATAAAAAAATCTTCCTTATGAGCTTAAACTCCATTTTCTCAAAATACTCGGATAAACCTTATGTTTTTAGCTCACCTGGCTATGCCAGGGTGAGCTGTTGCCATCCCTTGGCGTCCTGCGTCCGTCGCCCGTCAGTCGTGAACTTTTCATTCAAAGATCTTCTCCTCTGAAACTACTGGGCCAATTGGGACCAGACTTGGTCACAATAGTCCTTAGATGGTCCCTTCCAAAAAAGGGTATCCAACAGGTCCGTACCTCATCCAAGATGGCCGCAAGCGGGGAACATAGTTTTAATATTGGACCCTATGGGGAAACACATTCAAAGATCTTCTTCTCAGAAACTACCAGCCCAATTATAACCAAACTTAGTCACAATGGTCCTTAGATGGTCCCTTCCAAAAAAGATATCCGGCAGTTCCGTACCTCATCCAAGATGGCCGCCAGCCGGGAACATAGTTTTAACATTGGACCCTATGGAAAAGACATTCAAAGATCTTCTTGTCAGAAACTACCAGTCCAATTATAACCAAACTTAGTCACAATGGTCCATAGATGGTCCCTTCCAAAAAAGGTTTCTGGCAGGTCCTTACCTAATCCAAGATGGCCTCCAGCAGGGAACATAGTTTTAACATTGGACCCTATGGGAAAGACATTCAAAGATCTTCTTGTCAGAAACTACCAGTCCAATTGTAACCAAACTTAGTCACAATGGTCTTTAGGTGGTCCCTTCTAAAAAAGGTATCCGGCAGGTCCGTACCTAATCCAAGATGGCCGCCAGCGGGGAACATAGTTTTAACATTGGACCCTATGGAAAGACATTCAAAGATCTACTAGTCCAATTATAACCAAACTTAGTCACAATGTTCCTTAGATGGTCCCTTCCAAAAAAGGTATCCAGCAGGTCTGTACCTAATCCAAGATGGCTGCTAGCGGGGAACATAGTTTAACATAGAACCCTTTGGCAAAAACATTCAAAGATCTTCTTCTCAGAAACTACCAGTCCAATTAAAACTAAACTAAGGCACAATGGTCTTTATATGGTTCCTTCCAAAAAAGGTATCCAGCAGGTCTGTACCTCATCCAAGATGGCCACCAGCAGGGAACATAGTTTTAACATTGGACCCTAAGGAAAAAACATTCAAAGATCTTCTTCTCAGAAACTATTAGTCCAATTAAAACTAAACTAAGCCACAATGGTCCTTAGATGGTCCCTTCTAAAACAGGTATCCGGCAGGTCTCTACCTCATCCAAGATGGCCTCCAGCGGGAAAATAGTTTTAACATTGGACCCTATGGAAAAGACATTCAAAGATCTTCTTCTCAGAAACTACCAGTCCAATTATAACCAAACTTAGTCACAATGGTCCTTAGATGGTCCCTTCTAAAAAAAGGTATCTGGCAGGTCCGTACCTCATCCAAGATGGCCACCAGCGGAAACATAGTTTTAACATTGGACCCTATGGAATATACATTCAAAGATCTTCTGCTCAGAAACCTCACTACAAGTCCAGTTAGAACCTCTGCCCAAATTTTTGAATTTTTATTTGAATTGTGGTCTGAATGTTTTAATTTCAGCAATATGTAATAACCTTGATTATAAGGGGAACCCCTGCCCAAATTTTTTTTTTGAATGGTGTTTTGTTAGGGGTTGTAATGGATAGTGGAGCTTTCAGTTGCCATGGAAACCAAACAAGAACACTGTAATTATAGGAAAAAAGGTATTCTGCTAAATTTTGTGTTTTTTTTCCTATTGGAAATGCCTTTTATTTATGTCAGTCATGGTCCAGGTGAGCGATACAGGCTCTTGAGAGCCTCTTGTTCTAAATACACAGTCTCTGATATTATTTTCTAAACACTTAGATAAATACTTTTGATAGATTCAAAAAATTTAAACAAATACAGCTAATATTAATTTGAAATGATGTTATAAATACTACAAATAATTGAGCATTTTTATACAAACATTTTTTGTATACTTTTAGTGATTCTGTAGACAGTGCCTTGGAGAGATACAATCTGCAGCGTGTATCATTGTTACGACAATTCTGTCTGAGGGCTGGAATCCAGATCTTACTGAAGGAATACAACCTAGATGTCAAACATAAACAAGTCTTCTATGAAGATGATATCATAAATGTCTTTCCTATTGTTAAAAATGTTCATCCCAAGGTAGGTAATATCTTTACTGTATACATGTACATGATGATTTATACTGGTACTTGGATTTTGTATTAACTTTCTAAGAGGATTGCATTTGGATTCAAAGAATAGCTATGGCTACAGCCAATTAGGTTAAGTGGATATTGGATAAGCTGAACTTAATGTCAGATTATGACTTTTATGTTGTTTGAAGCATTTTAAACTTTCAGATACTATTTATTTATATAGAAGGAAGTTTCAAAATTGAACAAGACTTACTGTCAGACCATCGCCTATATACATAGCAATCAATGACATTTTAGCTTTGTATTGTAACAAATAAATGTTGTGTTACAGGCATCAGATGCATACCATTTCTTCACCAGTGGACAGACAAAAATTCAGCAAGGACTGTTACGAGAGGGTTATGAACTGATTAGTGAGGCTCTTAACCTGCTGAACAATGTGTATGGCCCAATGCATGCTGAAATTGCTGCTTGTCTCCGACTCCTGGCCAGACTTAATTATATAATGGGAGAATATGGAGAGGTAAATTTTTATTTATCAGTCTATACCTTATTTATCTTTTACATTGAAATACTACTTTTAATTAAACTTTTATATTTCAGTGTGTAAAAAATACTTAGTTCAATAAAGTGTCACTAAAATTTCTTGATAATGAAACATAATCAATTTCTATGTCTGCACAACGTTTAATCTAATGATATTCAAACTTCAAATGATTTTTTTTTCATTTAAGGCTACTAGTATAATGCTTTGAAGCTTGTTATAATGTATTCCTTTATTGTTTTTCAGGCTATGTCCTTTCAACAGAGAGCTGTACTAATGAGTGAAAGGGTTCTGGGTATTGACCATCCCAATACAATCACAGAATATGTAAGTATTGTGTCTGTTGGTTTAGTGAATCAGTTTAAAAAGAATTATTCAGTATTTCAGATTTTCAGCAAGTGAAACATTTCATATATAAAGAAGTTAATATTGATTTAAAAGGTAAGAATATTTCATAAGTTTTTGAATGTTTTTATTATATGCAAAGTACATAGATAAGTGTTCAGTTTGTTTTTATGTGACTACTGAAATGTATATGCTAAATTGTGGAAATTATTATTATACCCTCGATCGTGAGTGGGTGGTATATTGGAATACCCTTGTCCGTCTGTCCGTCCGTCCGTCCTACCGTCCGTCCGTCCGAGGTTTATCGCATTTTTCTCAGTTACTGCTGGTCGGATTTATTTCAAATTGGTATTTGACTTTATATTTAGGGGGAAAATGTTGTCTGCCATTTTGATCACCTTATGATATCAACTTCCTGTTTTGCGGACTTAGCCATTTTCCCCTTTATTGAACATAGTAAAAATTTTCGTCACACTTTTCTCAGCTACTGCTGGGCCGATTTATTTCAAATTTGGTATTTGACTTTATATAAAGGTGGAATGCGTCGTCTCCCATTTTGGTCGCCTTATGATATCAACTTCCTGTTTGGCGGAACTTAGTCATTTTTCCCTTTTTGAACATAGGGAAAATTTTCGTCACACTTTTCTCTGCTAATGCTGGGCCGATTTATTTCAAATTTGGTATTTGACTTTATATATAGGGGGAATGCGTCGTCTTCCATTTTGGTTGCCTAATGATATCAGCTTCCTGTTTGACGGGACTTAGCCATTTTTCCCTTTATTGAACAAAGGGAAAATTTTCGTCGCACTTGTCTCAGCTACTGCAGGGCGGATTTATTTCAAATTTGGTATTTGACTTAATATATAGGGGGAATGTGTCGTCTCCCATTTTGGTTGCCTCATGATATCAACTTCCTGTTTGGCAGGACTTAGCCATTTTTCCCTTTATTGAACATAGTGAAAATTTTCGTCACACTTTTCTCAGCTACTGCTGGTCGGATTTATTTCAAATTTGGTATTTGACTTTATATATAGGTGGAATGCGTCGTCTCCCATTTTGGTTGCCTTATGATATCAACTTCCTGTTTGACAGGACTTAGCCATTTTTCCCTTTATTGAACATAGTGAAAATTTTCGTCACACTTTTCTCAGCTACTGCTGGGCCGATTTATTTTAAATTTGGTATTTGACTTTATATATAGGTGGAATGCGTCATCTCCCATATTGGTTGCTTTATGATATCAACTTCCTGTTTGGCGGAACTTAGGGCTTTTCCAGAAAAAAATGTACAGGGGGGCAGGAACGCAAATTATTTATTTTTACCTTGATGGGGGGTGTTAAACTTAACTATACTTATTGCTTATACCTGAAAAAATAATTAAAATTATAGTGGTGGTACCCTAAATTATGACTGGCGTTCCTGCCCCCCTGTACATTTTTTCCTGGAAAAGCCCTTAGCCATTTTTCCCTTTATTGAACATAGTGAAAATTTTCGTTTCACTTTTCTCAGCTACTGCTGGGCCGATTTATTTCAAATCTGGTATTTGACTTTATATATAGGTGGAATGTGTCATCTCCTTTTTTGGTCGCCTTATGATATCAACTTCCTGTTTGACGGGACTTCGCCATTTTTCCCTTTATTTAACATAGTGAAAATTTTCGTCGCACTTTTCTCAGCTCCTGCTGGGCCAATTTATTTCAAATTTGGTATCTGACTTTATATTTAGTGGGAATGTGTCGTCTCCCATTTTGGTCGCCTTATGATATTTACTTCCTGTTCAGCGGGACTAAGCCATTTTTTCGATTTATTTCAAATTTGGTATCTGACTTTATATTTATTGGGAATGTGTCGTCTCCCATTTTGGTCACCTTATGATATTTACTTCCTGTTTAGTGGGACTAAGCCATTTTTTTTCCTTTTTAATTTTCAAAACAATACGAGTGGGGGTATACCTAGCACGACAACGCGTGCAACCTCATGTTAAGCTTCTATTTTGAAGTGATACATGTATATATCAATATACACATGTATATTTCTGTAATCTCAAAATTTATGTACATGTAAATATGATTTAGGACTAATTAAGTAATTGATTTTATTTCAGGCACATCTTGCCTTGTACTGCTTTGCCAATAGTCAAGTTTCCATATCACTAAGACTTATGTATAGAACACGATATCTTGCCTTGTTATGTCATGGTGAAAATCATCCAGAAGTCGCTCTTATAGATGTAAGTACTGAGATACAAGTTGTATACTTAATCTGTGTCTTTCTTGCCAATTGTTATGCATTGAGGGCGGTATGAGTGTTGTTACAGTGTTATTAAAATTCAAAACTTATATCTAGATTTCAAAGAATTATTTAAACATATCAAATTAAGCAAAAGAAATCATAGTGGCCATACACCTCATTAAAGTTATTGCAGTTGGAGTTAACATAGTGTTATGGTCTCATGTTCATTTACTCCATATCCCTTTGTAAAATAGATCTAGATTTCAAGACAATGACATCAATATTTTGGCAGACAAAATTTCAATGCATTGTACATGTAATTGTTTCATTTTTGCCTTCAAAACTACATCAAAATAATAAGAACTTTTCCAAAAAAAAACAAAAAAAAAAACAAAAATTTGAAATGAATCCTTTGGTGCTTTTTAAATGTGTTCAGATGTGTAACATGAAATCAAAACGTATCATGTGACCCCATGTGAATGGATAAAATCCTGCTGAGCAAGAATATTTTGCATGAATTTGAAACTTGATTATCTAATATACAGGTACATGTATGTATTACCAGGTATAAACATAACAATTTGGTCACCTTGACCTTAATCTTGCTTGAACGGATTTGTTAAAATTTATGTTTTTATGCTCATGGTGTTAAGAATCGGGGCATTTTGACCTGCTTTAAATAATATAGCAAGGTGTGAACTTTTCTCCTTTTCATCTGTGGCAATGGTACTATTGTAGTCTAAAAAAACAGTCTTAAAAAGGAAAATAATTTATTCAGTCATGTAGATTGCAGCTACACCCGATATGAAAATGCAAACTACAAAATATCTAAAAACTAGAATATTAAGGGAAGTTACTGGAGATGAAATTCTGAGGACTTAACTGGAATTGCATATAACACAATGCTTGAAAGTGATTTACACATAAAGATCTGTATCATGAATTAAATTTTGTTTTTGTTTCAGAGTAATATAGGTTTAATTTTACATGCGGTAGAAGAGTATGATTTGTCACTTAGATTTTTAGAGCATGCTTTACAAGTTAATTCAAAGTAAGTACTTTAGAAAGTATTAGGGGTGATTTTTTATATGATCATAATTTTGAAGTCATTGTAGCACAACCAAGGTCAATCAATGTACATTTTTATGCCCTTTCAACTTTTTATACGACCGCAAAAATTTTGCGGTCGTATTATTTTATGGCGCAGTCGTCGGCGTCTGTGGCCAGCATAACTTTGTTTCTAGTGGACGGATCATCTTCAAATTTGAGTATGTGGTTTCTTGGCATAATGGCTATCCCGGGTTTTAATTTCGGGTTTATGGCCCCACCCGTTTCAGAAAAAGGGGCCAAAAAGGGGTAAAATTGGGTATTTTTGTGTCTGTGGACAGCATAACTTTGGTTCCAGTGAACAGATCATTTTCAAATTTTAGTATGATGTTTCTTAGCACATGCTTTAGCCCGGGCTATAATTTTATGTTCCTGGCCCCGCCCATTTTAGAAAAAGGGGCCAAAAGGGGTTAAATTGGTTGTTTACACATATTTGACTGTAGAATCTTTATTATATATCGGATTTTGATTGGGTTTTCTTTCAGTAGACTCCTTAGAAAATTTCCAATCTGGTGTATGCCAACGGATTTCACGTGGCATGTACCGTTCACGAGATAAATGGGGCCCAAAAGGGGCGAATTTCAAAAAATTCATTTTTTTATTTTTAGTCCGATTTTGATGCAATTTTTTCGAAAAGATTCCTAATGAAAAATTATCGTAGCGCTCTACTATTAGATTTTTGGTAACTTGTTTCCTTACCCAGCTATGAGGGGCTGAAGGGGGCCAAAATCGTAAATTTACAGATAACCAAAAAATTTTGTTTTTCATCGGATTTCGATGGGATTTTTTTCTTTGGATTCTACTTGATGAAAGCTTTCAGTAGTATTTCAACGGATTTGACGTAGCTCTTGCCGTTCCCGAGCTATGAGGGGCCGAAGGGGGCCAAAATCGTAAATTTACAGATTACCTTAAATTTTTATTTTTCATGGCATTTCGATGGGAATTTTTTCTTTTGATTCCTCTTGATGTAAGCTTTCAGCATCATGTCAATGGATTGGGCATAGCTCTTACCGTTTCTGAGCTATTGAGGGTCAAAGAGGAATCATAAGGAGTCATAAGGGCTAATTTTTATTTTCCCTAGTTTGTGTCCAGCTAATTACTTGGTCAATCTCCTTATTGCGTCCATCTAATTATTGTGTCAAGCTCTTTCCTATGTCCATACTCACTTTAAATTACACTTTTTCAAGTTTCAGTGGACGACATGCTGCGGTCGTATCATGCTGCGCTCGGCGTAGCCCTTTATTAGTCCCCTACCAGCGATAGCCGAAGGGGACTTTAGGTTTGCACTCTGTCTGTCCGTTTGTCTGTCAGTTCTGCATCAGTTTTCCGCACTTTTTTCTAAACCATTGCAGGTATTGATCTGATATTTTGTATGTGAGTCTACCTTAATGAGATACAGACCAAGATTAAGTTTGGTTCCGGTCCACTGATTTTTGATGGAGTTATGGGCCTTGGACTTGGAAAATTTTAGTAAAATGTCAGTTTTCCACACTTTTTTTCTAATTGTTGTAGGTATTGATCTAATATTTTGTAAATCAGTCTACCTTAATGAGTTACAGACCATAGTAAAATGTCAGTTTTCCACACTTTTTTTTCTAAACTTTGTAGGTATTGATCTCATATTTTGTAAATCAGTCTACCTATATGAGTTACAGACCAAGTGTAAGTTGATTCCAGTCCACTGATTTTTGAAGGAGTTATGGGCCTTGGACTTAGAAAATTTTAGTAAAATGTCAGTTTTCAGCACTTTTTATTCTCAACCGTTGCAGGTATCGTTCTGATAATTCGTATATGAGTCAACCATAATGAGTTACAGATTAACTTTTAAGTTCGGTTCAGGTCCGCTGATTTTTTACGGAGTTATGGCCCTTGGTTTTAGAAAACATATTTGACCATTTTTGCTAGTGTAATAAAGCCTTGTCCTACCGGTAGGGGACTTGGTATTGCCCTGCAATACTATCCACACTTGTTTGAATAGATTTGTGCATTTTATGCACTGTAAACTTTTGTGAATATATTAGTTTATCAAGTTCCTTAAGGGAAAGTCTAACATACACTATGCAGACACTTACATAGCTACAGGTTTAGATGACAGATGATTAGAAATTTATATTATTGTTATGCCCCCATGAATCGAAGATTCGGGGGCATATAGTTTTTGGTCTGTCTGTCTGTTTGTTTGTCTGTTTGTCCACATAAAATTTTAACATTTGGTATATCTTTTGAATGGTAAGTGATAAGGCTCTCATATTTTGCATGTGTATTCCTTGTGGCAAGACCTTTTAATTGGTACCAGAATAGTTGACCTTGTGACCTTGACCTTTGTCTGTGAACAACTGCATTAAAACTTTAACATTGAGCATATCTTTTGAATGGTATGTGATAGGGCTTTCATAGTTTGCATGTGTATTCCTTGTGGAGAGACCTTTCAGTTGGTACCAGAATATTTGACCTCGGTGACCTTGACCTTGGCATGGGACTGTCCGGTAAAATTTCACCAGAAAATGAAATTATATTTTGTTTTATTTTATATATATAGAAATTAAACTCATTTATGATGATATGTTTCTTGATATCTATAGATTTTTTTTTGTAAAAAAGATTTTTTAAATCATTCAGCATATTTTCTTCATTTATTTACTTCTGTTTTACAGGTATTTGTATTATATATATCAATGATGAGGGATGTTACTAAAAATATCTATCATTTCATTTCTTCTCTTCTGTGTATTCCTCCACTTTTGGGGAACCAGTATTGATGATCCCTGGTGTAATCAAAGTACTGATAACACTGATAGACAGAACACAATTAGCTGACTATAAATGTTCCAAAAGGAGGGGTGAAAATTGTTTAATAATGCTTGGATAATGATTGGAGGGGTTCATTTGGGTGATTTCTGTGTTTGCATCCAATTGCAATCATCATTTGATGTGATTAAACTTTCCAGTTGATAATAGAATTTATTTCTACAAACTATTTTGTCAGAAGACATTCATTGTTCAAAGTTCCTAAATGTTTCTTCTTTACTTCTACTTGGGGGCATAAGTGTTTCACATAACACATCTTGTTTTAACTTTAAAGTACAGTATATTATAATACCCAGTTAATTGAAGATTTGGGAAAGGTATAGTTTTTGGTATGTCTGTGTGTTTTTCTGCAATTCTTTAACATTGGGCATATCTTTTGTATGACACGTGATATGGTTTTTATGTTTTGCATGTGTATTCTTTCTGGCAGGACCTTTCAAATGGTACCAGAATATTAGTCCTCATGATCTTGTGCTTAGCATGTAACTAACTTTTTTAAAAAGTTAGTAGACTTTTACATTTTTCTTTTGAATGGTAAGTGACATGGCTTTCATATTTCACATGTGTATGTCTTATTGCAAGACCTTTCAGTTGGTGACAGAATGTTTGGCCTTAGCATCTGAATAACTGCATAAATAGTTTAAAATTGGATATAATTTTTTCAATGGCTAGTATTTTATATTGGTACTAAGTATTCCTTGTGGCAAGACCTTTTAGATGGTACCAGTGTTGTCAGGCTTTTACTCTTAGTTTCAAAGGTTTGTGAGTGACAGGATAGGTTTCTTGTTAGCTGTTTTTTCTAGGGCATAGGTATTTCACAAAACATCTTGTAAGCTCACCTGGCCTAAAAGGCCATGTGAGCTTTTGCCATCACTATGCGTCCGTCGTCCGTCGTCTGTCTGTCTGTCTGTCCGTCAACAATTTCAAAAATCTCCTCTGAAACCGCTGGGCCAAATGTAACCAAACTTGATTTGAATCATTACCAGGGTATGGCTTCTCAAAATTGTGTTCGATTAGTTGGCTGGTCAAACAACATGGCCGCCATTGCTAAAAATAGAACATAGGGGTAAATTGCAGTTTTTGGCTAATAACTCGAAAACCATTACAGATATCAAAAATCTGACGGAGTAAAAATGATCAGCATGATGAGATCTACCCACTGTGCAATTTTGAAGAAAATCTGAAAACCCATGTCGGAGTTATAGCCCTTTTTCCATTAAATTTTCAAAATTTTTGCATTTTTTATTTTTTATTTCAAAAAGTGTAACAGATAAAGGTCAAGTGTAAATTGCAGAAATGTTCAGCATACCAAGATCTACCCACCCTGAAATTTTGAAGAAAATCCATAAACCGTTGTAGGAGTTAGTGCCCTTTTTCACCAATTTTTTTTAAATTTTTGTATTTTTCATCTTTTATTTCCAAAACTATAGAAGATGAAGGTTAAGTGAAAATTGATGAAATGTTTGCTATGCTGTGGCCACTTCAAAACTGATGTTGAAAATTGTTCCTTGACCGCCATTTTCAAAATGGCTGCCAAAAAAAACGGGAAAATTCAACATTGTCCGATTTCAATGAAATTTGGTTTCTAAATAGATATTGATGTTGCGACTTCAAAAACGCTGTTGAAAATTGTTTGTTGACCGCCATTTTCAAAATGGCTGCCAAAAAAGGCGGGAAAATTCAACATTGTATGATTTCAACGAAATTTTGTTTCCAAATAGATATTGATGTTGCAACTTCAAAACCAGTGTTGAAAATTGTTTGTTGACCGCCATTTTGAAAATGGCCGCCAAAAAAGGCGGGAAAATTCAACATTGTCCGATTTCAATGAAATTTGATTTCCAAAAGGATATTGATGATGCAACTTCAAAACCGGTGTTGAAAATTGTTCGTTGACCGCCATTTTCAAAATAGCTGCCAAAAAAGGTGGGAAAATTCAACATTGTCCAATTTCAACGAAATTTTGTTTCCAAATAGATATTGATGTTGCGACTTCAAAACCGGTGTTGAAAATAGTTTATTGACCGCCATTTTAAAAATGGCCACCAAAAAAGGCCGGAAAATTTAACATAGTTGATTTCTATGACATTTGGTTTCCAAATTGGTCTTGATGTTGCAACTTCAAAACTGATGTTAAAAATTGTTCGTTGATTGCCATTTTTAAAATGGCCGCCAAAAAAGGCGGGAAAATTGAACATTGTCCGATTTTAATGAAATTTGATTTCCAAGTAGATACTGATGTTGCGGCTTCAAAACCGATGTTGAAAATTGTTTGTTGACTGCCATTTACAAAATGACGTCTCAGCTTCAAAACCGGTTTGAAAGTGGTCCTTAGCAAGAAAGTTTTTTGTCGAAAAGCCCAACTAAGAAATATAGTAAAACATGATCAGACTTTAAAAACAGTTCAAAATATTGGAGGTGTTTGAGCTACGAAAGTTTGAGAAACTAAAGATCAACTGTATAACTTACAATGTTACCTTGATTGTGGCAACTGAAAGCCAGGTGAGGGATACAGGCTCCTGGGAGCCTCTGGTTTAATGTAGTAATTGTATATAGAAACTTTTTTGAAACAACTTTAAAGTCACAATCATATTTTAAGAGCTTTTCATGCATGCCAGCAAAACCTGTTATGTATGTTTTATAGGTTCCATGGTGCAAAAAGTTTAAAGGTAGCTATGAATTATCATCTTGTAGCAAGAACTCATTCATGTAGAGGAGATTTCAGGGCAGCTTTACAGAGTGAAAAAGAAGCTTTCAGCATTTACAAACATATGGTAATTTTTTTTAAAATGTTAAATTATTTGATAATTTTTTTTCAATCCTTCAGCAACTGTTGTAATTTTTATAACATTGTCTTGTTATTACTTTGATACACATCTGTATTGTGACCCTCGTTCATATTATACTTTAAATAATTATTGTTACTGTTCTTGTAAAGGACCAATATTATACAATATAGAAGTTTGAATATATACAAAATGTATTATTCTTTGCAGGAGAAGCCAAAATACAAATTAAATTCTTCTCAAAGTGCTGTTATTTGAATTGTGTTTTTTTCTAAAATTGGGATACCATCTTGTATCCTTATATCCTTATAAAATAACTTCATCAAAGATATTCTTCTGTTTGTTTCAAACGGATCGGTCAATTGCATTGTTTACATATCTATTGTTTATAAGTGACAAATTTTATTTAGTTATGAGATTTAGAACAAAACTTGAAAATAATATTTTTTTTATAGCTGGGTGAAGACCATGACAGAACAAAGGAGAGTTCAGAATGTTTAAAACACCTGACACAACAGGCAGTAGTATTCCAGAAAAAAATGAATGAAATTTACAAAGGAGAGAAAAGTATAACTTTCCCACCATTACAGATCTCGACACCCTCAGTGGGCAGTGTGTTAGAAACACTTAATGTAGTCAATGGAATTGTTTTTGTACAAATAAGGTAAATAAAACAATTTTATAAGGAGTGGGGCTACCAAGAATTGATATTAGGAAGCCCTTGGTTTTTGGTTTGTTTGTTTGTGGTTTTTTTTGTTGAGGGTTTGAGGAAAGTCAAAAAGGCTATACTGTGGAATGATGATTCCAGCGGCAACAATGGCAATCACAAACGTTGAAGTTTATCATGCATCTGTTTAACACCAACCAGTCATGATAGCCGATTGCTTTTGGTATGAAGTTGTATTAGCATTTGTAGAAATCAACTTCATTGGTGTTCTATGTCTATGCCCCTGCAGTCACGTTCCACTGATTTCTAAATTTTTCATGCTATCAAATGTTTAATTTTTTCTTGTGTCTTTTCAACAGTAACTACTCATGGTAGGGCATTGATATTTGGTATGTAGTTATTTTAGCATCAGTATAGATCAGTTTCTGTGTCATTTTATGTTGATGTCCATGCAGTCATGCTCTACTAACTTTGAAAAATTTTGAATATGCTTATTAGTTTGTTAATGTTCCTCCTAGCATCTTTATATTTGACATGCGGTTGTGTCTTGAGGAGAAATACTGATTGCACATCCAGATTGTGGCCTTGAACCTTCAGTCATGCATGAACAATCACCTTAAAACTAACAAGCAGATAGTGAATATAGTTCAGACTTAGATTTTGATATAAAGGCTGCTACTGTAGATCAGTGTGCAGATTCAAGTGATGCATTGGGCAGGCAAGACATATTCTCTGTCAATTAAGTTTACTTGTAATAAATGGCTGTGAAAGTATTAAAAACATTTTGTGACATACAATGTACTCTTTCCGTTACATAATTTTTTTTTATCATTTGAATATTTGTTGCATTGTGTTCCTCATTTGGGACTTTTTGGCAGACTAACTATATACACTTGTCAACATTTCTAAAGCATTTAATACAATATCCGTATTGGCTTTTTGTAAGCACTTACCTAAATACATGTATAAGCATGTTCTGTTTGCTGATGTCATATCCTGCTTTACTTGGTCGGGCAGTTTTGTTTTGAGATTTTTATACTCTGCTACACAAAGTGGCGAGGTATTATATGTGATACTCTCAGTCATGTGTCGGACTGTCCCTCGAAGGTTTTTGACTGATTACTTGCAGTTAAATAACAATCAGTCTTCAAACTTGGTATGCAAGTAATTAACCATAAAACTTGGGCCAAGTTCGTTTTGGCTCGGATGTCCAAGGGATTCTGGAGTTATGCCCCTTGAAACTCTGGAATTTTTTTAACCTTGGCGGGGTATCGTGTAATGTACCATTACTACTTCTCTTTGATCATTTTGTCCTAAGAAGTAGAATTCAGGTCTATTTCACAAAAACTGAAATTTTATCATAACTGAGTGGAGCTGTACCTAACATTCAACTCCAATTTTTGAAAGAAAATTCATATGTTTATTGTGACACCTCATTCATGTATTCTCTAGAATTAGTAAAGAAGAAAACTATTAATCTCTTATTTTGGAATAAAAAATGAAAAATTCGCAACCTCTTGTGGCATTTCATTTACTCCTTCTCTATTGTCAGTGAAGACAACAAAAAAAATTTCACTATGAAATCTTTCGACTTACTTGAGATATACTGGTAAATGTTCATATTTAGTTGTAACACCTCGAGCTCATAATGATGACAGTCATCATGACACTTTACAATTATTGACTTTGCTATAGGTTGCTACTGGGATTTATCAACCTGAAAAAAGTTATATCCACTGAGCTGAAAGCGAGGTGAATATTGCTTTTTGAGGGTTGATAAATCCCTGCAGCAACCTATTCAAAGTCTATAATTGTTTTATTATATATTATACATAGAGACAGTATTACCGTCAATCAATGAGAAATTGAAATTCTGTTTCATTCCTTTTCCGTTTTGTAAATTCATTCTTTTGAGGATACTGACGATTTACATTGTATTAATAAAATTAATTTGCGTCTTAAATTAAGAAAAAGAGCAAAATAACAAGAAATTTAAGAAATTTATTTAATAATGATGTTTTACCCTAAATTACGTTGACTATAGAAATCTGGAATTTTTATTTCTATTTTTAGCCCATTGTAGGTTGACATGACATTCCAGACAGCCTATGTGCTATTTATAGCCCGTTACAGGTTGACATAACATTCCATACAACCTATGAGCTATTTATAGCCCATTTTAGGTTGACATGATACATACTCATTACTTTTCAAGCTGTTTTCAGCCAATCAGAAAACAGATGAAATACAATAATGTAATAATAAGTCTTATTATAATTCTGTGGCTTCTCCTTTTCAGTCCTGAAGACATTGAAAGATTCAAAAAACAAATGGCACAGAAATCTTTAGATGCTGGCATCGATTCCAAGGGAGATAATAAAATAACAGAAATCAAAGAGGACAGTGCTCCATTAACAAATGGAGATGTGAAACAGAGTGAAATGAGCTTAGCTTTAGATTGAAGAATCAGTAGGAAAACATTCGTACATTTTCCAGTGACCAGTCGACTGATCAGTGAGGACACTCGGTGTAAGTACACTGAAGATTTAATATCGAGTTTACTGCCATTGTGTGAAGTGTAATACAGGACCGAGTTTGGACTGAATTAGGTTCGATCAGCAGTCTGATAGAGTGTTAAATATTTGAGATACTCTCGTAGTCATATTCATATCTGTATAAAAGGATATTGGACATTATTCATTCATTTAGACTTAGTGACTGTGATTTCTTGTTACTGGTAGAGTTGATGACATGTATGTATGGGACTAAATGTTATGCATGTCAAGCAGAAGGTATACAAAGAACCATCGTCCTCATTTGTTGATAGTTCATGTTACTCATTTCTAACAAAGAGAATAACTAGTATAATTATTGTATGTATAAAAGATGTTACGAGTGGTTTTTGACAAGGATTTGTATAGTGAGAAGGATTCGCATCTCGTATTGTCTCATAAGATCCGCCGTAGTGAGATTTTGCTTTACTCGCCACTACAAATTGCTATACTCGCTTCAAACACATAAAAATATTGCTTTAAAACCAACTTTTTTTCTGTTTCTAAACACTGCACGATATATAGAATACATTTCTTGTATAGAATTGTCAATTCTCCATATCAGACCCAGATATAGGCTGTCATTTCATGTTTATTCATGTAAAATCGAGTCCCATTCTTTTCGGCATGCATTTCAGATCATGATATTTTGAAACAAATAAAAGCCAGATATAGCTATTTAACAAACCTGTAATTTCTTCAACAAATTGTCAAAACCATAATAAGTGAAGGAAGTGTGTCTTATACATTTTTATATCCCAATCTAGGCTTTTATGGGAAATAATTAATTGTCATACCATGCTGTAATCTCTCGTAATTTTGAAATGGTCACAAACAAAACTAGTCAAATTTGTCACAAAGCAAGAAAAATTTAAACATTTTACTTATTCAGCAACTAAATCATACATACTTGATTACCAAAAAGCACGTTACAGATCATTAATGTTGATTTTGAAGGAGGAGATTCAAATAAATAATATACGACGAAGACTGACAATACACGCTTGGGAAGGTGGAATGTTGATCCGAGTTGAAGCACGTATAATTCCATCTGTATCGAAGAAAACTATTTTTCTTGGTATCATAACTATATTTTCTTCTCTAAGTATGCATAAAATATAGTTGGATAAACGTTCTGAACACATAAACAGGCTAGTTTATTTCCGAAGCTATAACACTTTCTGCCATTAAATTGAACAATATAAGCGTGGGAGCAAGGCATTGTGGGTAATATTTTATAATCTTGCATACGCCCCAGCTTATAATGCAATTAATAGAAAATCACCGCGAGATTCGAATCCTTCTCACTATACAAATCCTTGTTTTTGATTATAAAACTGTAATATATTGGTAATATACTGACAACACATCTCTACATGTATTCATTGTTCAGATATATTTGTTGTCGAAAATAAATAATTCTGTCCATCTATGACTAACCATGAGTAAACAAATACACTTTGTAAATAGTCCAAAAATTAAAAAATGTATACAAACCACATATATGTATTTCAAACACTTTTAAGACCAAACAATATATTTGTCCTAAGGGTGTATGATCCCTACAGATTTCATAGTATTTTCGATCTGTAATCTTATATTGACTATATATTCTTAAATAAACAACATTTGTTTTGTAGGACAAGATTTTTTATTAAGAGATGTATTTTATAGTTCCTCATCCTCTTTCCAAATACATTCCGAGTTTCAAATACAATTCTTCATACATACATTTATAGTAAAGTATTTTTCTTTGATCTCAACTGCATACTACTTTCTGTAACTTGAACTGACTCTTATTAACAATTTGGTCAGTATCAAGACATCATGTACAGGTTTCTATACTACTTGTGTTGTGTTCAGATCTATGTGTTGTATCTTTTAATGAAAATTTTGTAAAATTACATTTAATCATGTTGTAACTTCGGTATTTAGTTAGTTGATAAACAACACATAAAAATGTCAAAATCATAGTTAGTTGATAAACAACACATAAAAATGTGAAAATCATAGTTAGTTGATAAACAACACATAAAAATGTCAAAATCATAGTTAGTTGATAAACAACACATAAAAATGTCAAAATCATAGTTAGTTGATAAACAACACATAAAAATGTCAAAATCATAACTTCACATGTGTAAAAAATACTTTTTTACATTTCATGTTTTACTGAAAAAAGGAATAGGACATTTTGTTTTTGATATAGATTTTATTGCAGCACAATGCAATAAGCTCACCCTGACAGGCTTAATTGATACTATGGTGAAAAAGTTCATATCAAAATTAAAATGTTTGTTGAAAAAGAATTTTTTTCTTGAATTTTTTGAATACCTTGTTTCTATCCTTAAATAATTATCTAAAATAATACTGAATGAAGAATATTAATTTCATGTAGTAGCATTATAATTATTTTTTAATGCTTCACTGCCAAAAGAAATATCATAAAGAGGAAAGTACATGTAATTATACCCCACGCAACGAAGTTGCGGAGGGTATATAGTTTTTGACTGGTCCGTCAGTCCGTCCGTCCGTCCATCAGTCCGTCCGTCCATCCGTCATCAAGTGGGTACACCATTTGTCCGGATAACTCCTCCTACAGTTTTTAAGATAGGAAGTTTTTATTTTGCAGGTTGATTGTGCACATATCAAAGATGTGCATACTACTTGGATTTTGATTTTTGATTATTTTTCAGAAAACTACACGTTGTTGAACTTTGTCATTTTTATGCATTATATTGCATATAGGGTATACCATTTGTCCGGACAATTCCTCCTACAGTTTTTAAGCTAGGAAGTTTTTATTTTGCAGGTTGATTGTGCACATATCAAAGATGTGCTTATTACTTGGATTTTGATTTTTGATAATTTTTCAGAAAACTACACATTGTTGAACTTTGTCATTTTTATGCATTATATTGCATATAGGGTACACCATTTGTCCGGATAACTCCTCCTTCAGTTTTTAAGCTAGGAAGTTTTTATTTCGCTGGTCGATTGTTCACATATCAAAGATGTGCATGCTGCTTGGATTTTGATTTTAGATAATTTTTCAGAAAACTACACATTGTATAACTTTGTCATTTTTATGATTTATATTGCATATAGGCTACATCATTTGTCCGGATAACTCCTCCTAGAGTTTATTAGATTGGAAGTTATTATTTTGCAGGTTGATTGTTCACATATCAAAGATGTGCATGCTACTTGGATTTTGATTTTTGATATTTTTTTTCAGAAAACTACACATTGTTGAACTTTGTCATTTTTATGCATTATATTGCATATAGGGTACATTATTTGTTCGGATAAATCCTCCTACAGTTTTTAAGATATTTTACAGGATGAATGTGGAACTGTAAGAGATGTGCAAACTACTTGGATTTCAATGTTTGATAATTTTTAGATAATGCAGGATTATCGGATATGTGGGGGCGTGGGGGTATGTGAGCTTGCTCACTAAGGTTCTTTAATTTGATCAGGAATGGAGGTCAAATGTGGTAACTAAAGTATTTCCTGGTACAGTGTTTGTTATTCTTAAGTTGGCTGGGAATTATACACATGGTTTTAATATGTTGTGAATAAATATTTCTAAGTGGGATGTGATGCAATCATTTTCACATTAGCGTAGTACATCCAGTACTCCCATTAACGAAAAATCAAATGTAGAATTTTATAAATACATGTTTATTATTCTTGTTTGTTGCATGTTAATTGATCAATCATTGAATTATTATATAATTCAGTACATGTAATATAGAATTTATACAAAATACAATCATGAAATAGAAATGTTGTAGATTATAAAGCTTATTAGATGTTAATATATATATAATACTTGTATCTTGTCTTGTATATTATTAAGAGTATAGATATGTAGATTATAAAAGGGGATATTAATATGATATATTGCCAAAGAAAAACCATTAATATTCCTTGCACTTTTTCAATATATATAAAATTTTTTCTATGTTATTTCATCATTTGTTTAAAAATAATTCAGCTTGTGTATAGTATAGTAATGTGAGAGGGAAAAGTTATTGTGACTTCATTTACCTCTGTGCAGGAGATAAGTGTTTGAAGTGAATGCTGTTTGAATAGGTTGTGTGAATTATAGAAGATTTGTTTTATACAGTCAAGTTAAAAAGATACTGCCTTGTGGTTCATTTAATTGAACATATGCCAAAATACAGATGTTGACATTGGAGGGCTTGATTTAATGTCCAGAAGAGCCTTATGACAGTTTTCCTTAATAGTGATGTGTAACTGATTTACAGATATTACATAGAACATTGTGCCTGGTTTGCTGCAAACCAGCTTCTGATGTTTATTCAGTAATATTGCTATTACTCCAATAGAGAAATATACATTATATGTATTTGTTATATTGAAAAGTTCAGATTACAATTTAGTAACCATTTAAAAAATTGTTTGGCTAAGTTTCATTTTCCTTACTTTTTGTGCATTTTATTGACATTTTGAAGAAAATGTGACTAAAATAGAGTTTACCTCATTCTGTCATTTACCTTTATATACTATATTTTGACATATGAATTATTATTTCTTCATTTCTTATAAGACTGATATCATTTCTGAAAGGTTATCTTGATAATATAATAAAATTATAATTGGACTTGTAGTTTGTTGAAGTGGGATACTGGTATCAGGTCAGTTACATTTTAAATACTTTGCTTGAAAGGGATATAGAAATTTTAGGTTTACCAATATTTGTATAGCAGTAGTCCATATATCCAAGTCATTAAAGATATTTTACATAATCATTGTGTAAGTATCTACATAGTCTTCTACATATATGAATACATTTTCTTTAAGCAGCCGTTGTATATTTAAATAAAATTACATAATTTTAGTTCACTGCATGATAACTACATTTAATCATTGTGTTTACCATTCCCCAACGTAGTTGTTAATATTAGTTAGCTTTTAGTTCAAACATTCCAGTATATAGTGCTATAGTTAACCTTTGTATATAAGGTCACTCTGAATTCCTTTATAATATTCATACAGGTACTTAAACATACATATTGAATAAATGAGTGTTCTTGTTGTTTAAGATAAGCATTTTTTTCAAGCTAGATTGAAAAAGTAAATCCTTAGGGCTTGATTATTTAGTGGTCGGCTGTTGGTATCAATCATATTTTGTTCTGTTTTATGTGTTTTGTTAATAATGGGGCGGGCAGCAGACTTTTAATGATTTTTGTTTTATTTGTCCCACCTTTAATGAAAATATAAAGTTTTGCTAAACATTGAGGCCTTTCTTGGCCCATTTTTCTGTTGATGGTAAAATTTGTGTGAAACTATGTCTTCCTGGTCCTGGAAAGACCCTTTTCCTGAGAATCAAAATGAAAGTACTGAAATTATAGTGTTGAAAAAAATGGATGGACAGAATTTGGTAAGGCTTACAGGGATTGGAATCTACTAATTAGCTTCATATGGCCTAATCAGTTTCAGTTAAATCGTATTGGAGTGCTTATTACTGAAGATGATTTAAAAATAAATTCTTGAATTTTATAACTTTATATTCCCAGGTTTTTTTTGGAAAAAATAATAAGATGTAAATAAGACTATATAAAAGGATTTAACTATCATTAAAATTATTAAGATTTGGATTTTATCAAGACTATCTTGTAGGGTTAGTCACACTCTTGGAATGTCTGGTTTTATAAATTGTGATAATTAACAAGTAAAATTTCCTATGATAAAAATGTGACACAAATTTCTGAATTTGCATCATTTAAAGAAGTAGAAAGTTCAAGACAGAATCTGTGAACTTTGTTTAATTCCTTATGAGTAATAAATGTAACATTAGTCTTCCATCAGTAGTTATATGTCTTCTTAATCCTTAAGCAAGGCCGCAATGAAAAATAGGTTTGTTTGCCCAAATGCTACCTAAATATAAATCTGCTTTCTCAAATTCTTTCAACCAAAAAATTAAACTTAAATAAAATTTTGTTTGTATTTAAAAAAAAAATTTTTTTGGTTTCTGAGAGAAAAAAAAAGTGCTGAGAATAAAAAACCTACCAACTCAATTTCAGTAGGCCTGGATTCTGTCGGGCAAACTAAATTTTTTATAATTATTGCCTAGTCTTGAATGTTCAACTAAACCCATGTGTTTTTGTTGAATAAAATATTACTTTTCTGTTCTCCACTTTCTATTTTAACCTATCTTTCAGTATTCAGAATTATATTTTTAGTGATTGTTTTTCTAGTTATATTCATTTGTGCCAATTTTAGACAGAACAAGAAAAATGTAAATATATTTGTTATATTGTTGTGTGATTGATAGAGAATAAATAGATGTTTGGTTTGTTTTTAATATCTTTATATGTATTTATAGACAGAAATATGAATACATTCAGAGAATATTTTGAATATACAAATAATTGCAGATCAGTTGGTTATTATGGGCTCAATATATTTTTTTTTTGGCATTCTGATGTTAAGTGCACAAAATCAAATTTAGATTTAGATTTAAATATATACACCCTTATATACTTGGATAATCCAATTTTTGTCAAAGTATGAATAGCCAAATTCTATTGAAAAACATTCTATTATTGAAACATGCATTTCATTTTGTGAAGCAGCTATTTTCACTGAAGACCAGTTTTTGCTATCTTGATTCCAAAACAAGCATACCTTTTGTAAATTTTTCATTTGAATTTGTTACACTAAATACTGAGAATGAAAATGAAATAATTTGGTTCATATCATACGAGATCTGGTTGCATTCAGTTTTTTTCCACTTGCAAATTACATTTCTTAACAATTTCTGAATGTATGATTTTAAGCCATGAAAATAGTAATTTAAAAGAATTAGACTTTAATGAAGTGTTTAAAACAAATTTTTTTTCTCGTCTTTATTCCATATTTACTTGCTGTATTTATATTTCTGTCTGTAATTTTGTTGTGGACACTAATTGAGATATCCTGATGTTGATATGTGTATATGATTTTTAAATAAATTAAACTTCAAAATTATTATTGTGTTTTCAATTATCAAGTCATTGTACGAGTCGTGGAATGTTTCGCTCTATATTGCCGACTTTCTCATATGACAGCATTTCACAGTTTGGTTATCAGATCCTTTATCAGATCATTTATATTTGGATTATCATGGTAGAAGTGTTGCTTACATGCTTACTATTGCAGATCATACTCTGTTTCTATCAAACTGCATACATGTGATAACTATTCAGACTGCAACCAGGCATTGTACACATGTGATAACTTATCAAACTGCAACCAGGCATTGTACACATGTGATAACTATTTAGACTGCAACCAGGCATTGTAAAGATATGATAACGAACTATTCAGACTGCAACCAGGCTATGTACACTTGTGATAACTTATCAAACTGCAACCAGGCATTGTACACATGTGATAACTATTCAGACTGCAACCTGGCATTGTACAAGTGTGATAACTTATCAAAAACTGCAACCAAGGATTATACACATGTGATAACATTTCAGACTGCAAACAGGCTTTGTACACATGTGATAACTTATCAAACTGCAACCAGCCATTTTCACATGTGATAACTTTTCAGACTGTAACATGAGATAACTATTCAGACTGCAACCATGCATTGTACACATGTAGTAACTTATCAAACTGCAACAAGGCATTGTACACATCTGATAACTTATCAAACTGCAACTAAGCATTGAACACATATGATAACTATTCAGACTACAACCAGGCATTGTACACATGTGATAACTATTCCAACTGTAATGAGTCATTGTTAACATGTGATATCTATTCAGACTTCAACCAGTCATTGTACACATGTGATAACTATTCAGACTGCAACCAGGTATAGTACACATGTGATGGCTATTGTAAACATGTGATATCTATTCAGACTTCAACCAGTCATTGTGCAAATGTGATAACTATTCAGACTGCAACCAGGTATAGTACACATGTGGTGGCTATTCAGACTGCAACCAGGTATTGAACACATGTGATAACTATTCAAACTGAAACCAGTCATTGTACACATATGATTACTTGTCAAACTGTATAAGTCATTGTAAACATGTGATAACTATTCCCACTGTTATGAGTCATTGTAAACATGTGATATCTATTCAGACTTCAACCAGTCATTGTACACATGTGATAACTATTCAGACTGCAACCAGGTATAGTACACATGTGATAACTACTCAGACTTCAACTAGTCATTGTACACATGTGATTACTTATCAAAGTGCATCAGTCATTGTACACATGATATGTATTCAGACTGCAACCAGGTATGATTTATCAAACTTTAACCAGGCATTGTACACATGTGATAACTATCCAGACTGCAACCAGTCATTATGTCCCCCAAACGAAGTTTGGGAGACATATTGTGTTTACTCCGTTTCTTATTATTATTATTATTATTATTTGTTTTTTTCTTCTTTCTTCCGCTCAATTCTTGTCCGACACGTTTCTCAGAAACTATTGGCCCAAACTTTATGAAACTTCACAGGAATGTTGGCCTATATGAGTAGATGTGCAGAAACCTTTCAAAATTTTCAAAATGGCCGCCGTTGCCATGGAAACGGAAAAAAGGCGGGAAAATTCAAAGTGCTCAGAATTGGATGAAATTTTACAAGAAGGTTGCCTAGCATATATAGAATTGATTTTGGTCTTAGAATTTTCAAAATGGCGACCGTTGCCATGGATATGGGAAAATTTAAAATGCTCCAACTTGAAATTTAACGGGAAGGTTTTCTGATATGTGTAGAAATGATTTTAAGCCTCAAAATTTTATATAAGATGACTTCTATTGCCATGGAAATGGAAAAAAGGCAGGAAAATTCAAAGTGGTTTAAGTGGATGAAATTTTCCTGATAGTTATCTGATGTGTAGTTATTAATGCTAAGTCTTAGAAATCTCAAAGATGCTGCTGTTGCCATTGAAACTGTGGAAAAAATTAACAATGTTCGTTTGGGGGACATCTGTAACGCTCTGCGTTACAATAAGCAATATTTGTAAACATGCGATAACTATTCAGAGTGCAACCAGGTATTGTACACATGTCATAACTAGTCAGACTGCAACCAGTCATTGTGCACATGTCATAACTTTTCAGACTGCAACCAGGAATTGTACACATGTGATCACTTTTCAAACTGTAACCAGTCATTGTACACATATGATAACTATTCAGACTGCAACCAGGTATTGTAAACATGTGATAATTATTCAGACTGCAACCAGGTATTGTACACATGTGATAACTATTCAGACTGCAACCAGTCGTGGTACACATGATAACTATCCGGACTGTAATAAGTCATTGGACATATGTGATAACTATTCGGTCTACAACCAGCCATTGTACACATGTGAAAACTATTCCGACTGCAACCAGGCATTGTACACATATGATAACTACTCAAACTGCAACCAGTCATTGTACACATGTGATAATCATTCAGACTGCTGCGTCCATTGTACATATGTGATAACTATTCAGACTGCAACCAGTCATTGTACACATGTGATAAGTATTCAGACTGCAGCAAGGCATTGTATTCCTGTGATAACTATTCAGACTGTAATAAGTTATTGCACACAGGAGCTAACTATTCAGACGGCAACCATGCTTTTTATACCCCGCCACACGTAGTGGCGTGGTATTATGTGATACCCTCAGTCGTGTGTCCGTCCGTCTGTCCGTCCCCCGAAGGTTTCCGACTGATAACTTTTGAACGGAATAACATAAACTCTTCAAACTTGGTATGTAGCTTGTTCACCACAAAACTCAGGTCGAGTTCGAATATGGGTTCAGAGGTCCAAGGGGTTCTGGAGTTATGCCCCTTGATACTCGAAATTTTGTGAAACGTGGCGGGGTATCATGTAATCCACCATTACTATTTTTACACATGTGATAACTTCCAGACTGCAACCAAGTATTGTACACATGTTATAACTATTCAGACTGCAACCAGTCACTGTACATATGTGATAAATATTCAGACTGCATTAAGTTATTGTACACATATGATAACTATTCAGACTGCAACGAGGTATTGTACACATGTGATAACTATTCAGACTTCAACCAAGAATTGTACACATGTGATAACTATTCAGACTGCAACTAGGTTTTGTACACATGTGAAACTATTCAGACTGCAACGAGGTATTGTACACGTGTGATAACTATTCAGATTAATAAGAAATTGTACACATATGATAACTATTCAGACTATAATTAGTCATTGTACACATGTAATAACTATTCGGACTGCAATTATTCACTGTACACATGTGAAAACTATTCACACTGCAACCATGCATTGTACACATCTGATAAAGATTCAGACGACAACCAGTCATTATACCCCTATGTGATAACTATTCAGACTGCAACCAGGCATTGTACACAAGTGATAACTATTCAGACTGCAACTAGTCATTGTACAAATGTGATAACGATTCAGACTGCAGCTAGTCATTGTACACATGTGATAACTATTCAGACTGCAACCAATCATTATACATATGTGATACATATTCAGACTGCAGCCAGGCATTGTAAACATGTGATATCTATTCAGACTGCAACAAGGCTTTGTACACTTGTTATAACTTAAGACTGCAACCAAGCATTGTACACATGTTATAACTTATCAAACTGCAACCAGGTATTGTACACATGTGTTAACTTTTCAGACTGCGACCAGTCATTGTACACATGAGATAACTATTCAGACTGCAACCAAGCATTGTACACATGTGATAACTTATCAAACTGCAACCAGGTATTGTACACATGTGATAATTTTTCAGACTGCAACCATTCATTGTACACATGAGATAACTATTCAGACTGCAACTCAGCTTTGTAAACATGTGATAACTTATCAAACTCCAACTAGACATTGTACACAAAAAAAATGTGATAACTATTTAGAGTACAACCAGTCATTGTACACATTTGAGAAGTATTCTGACTGTTATAAGTCATTGTACACATGTGATAACTATTCAGACTGTAATAAGTCATTGTGCACATGTGATAACTATGTAGGCTGCAACCAGGCTTTGTACACATGTAATAACTTATCAAATTACAACCAGGCATTGTACACATGTGATAAATATTCAGACAGATACCAGGTATTGTACACATGTGATAACTATTCAGACTGCAACCAGGCTTTGAACACTTGTTATATCTTTAGACTGCAACCAAGCATTCTACACATGTTATAACTTATCAAACTGCAACCAGATATTGTACACATGTGATAACTTCATACTGCAACCAGTCATTGTACACATGAGATAACTATTCAGACTGCAACCAAGCATTGTTCACATGTTATAACTTATCAAACTAAAACCAGGTATTTTTTTATTTATCACATTGGGGGAAGGTTTGGGCCCAATAAAACTAGTTTAACACCGCCGCAGCAGGTTTGTGCCTGTCCTAAGTCAGGAAATTTATTAAGCCATTGTTTGTCTTATCTTTTTTTCTAGTTAGTTTACTTTATGTCTATAGGAGTCTAGGATGATCTTTATATTGCTGAACTTGATTACTCTTTATTCAGGGGCCGACTCCGACCTGCCGTTGGGTGTGGGGTTTCCTCACCGTTCATTGAAGATCTTATAGTGGCATTGAGTTGTTATTACTCCCCTTTGGGTCGGTGTCTCTTTGACACATTCTCCGTTTCCCTTCTTTTTCTATTGTACACATGTGATAACTCTTCAGACTGCAACCAGTCATTGTACACATGAGATATCTATTCAGATTGCAACCAGGCATTGTACACATGTGATAACTTATCAAACTGCAACTAGGCATTGTACTCATGTGACACTGTTTAGAGTGCAACCAGTCATTGTACACATGTGATAACTATTCAGACTAATAAGTCATTGTACACATGTGATAACTATTTAGGATGCAACATGGCTTTGTACACATGTGATAATTTATCAAACTGTAACCAGGCTTTGTATACATGTGATAACTATTCAGACTGCAACCAGGCATTGTACACATGTGATAACT
>MJUU01013698.1:249322-275847 GCA_002080025.1 Modiolus philippinarum | reverse complement strand
CGGTTTTTATGGGAGTTCACATTGTCAGCGCTTTAGTTTTTCGTGTTGTCTTGTATATCATACTGTAACATTTTAGTTTTGTCTTCTTGAGTGATGTTTGCTGTACCGATTTGTCCTTGTGATTATTTTCATACTATAGAGATTTACAAAAAACTTTTAAAATTTCACCATGATACTGTTTGAGGGTTAGAGAAGTAACATGTATCATGGATTTCATTGGTTTTTGTCTAAGGGTTAGAAAATGACATTTACCAATCCACTACCAAACAGACCTTTCAAAACACTTTATGCCTTACTGATAGTGTGACGGGTGTCGCTAGCGGGGCAGGACATGCTTACCCTTCCGGAGCACCTGATGTCACTCCCGGTTTTCATGGGACTTCACACTATGAGTGCCTTAGTTCTTAATGTTATCTTTTTATTTCCGTGCATTGTAGCTGTCTCACATCCTTGTTTTGTCTTTGTTTTTATCTGTTACCGTTTCTGCCATGTCTTTGGACTTCGATTTTTGTAGTCATCGCTTCCCTTGTTCCTTCGGTATTCTACTGCCGTTGTTTAATAGAAAAGCCTATGTCTGCAGTGGAAAAAGAAATAACAGTTATATTATTAAAATTTTAATTCTCCTATCACAGACCACAGTTTTTATCACTGTCCAATACAGCATTTCAATTTGGTTCAACAATGATTTTTATAATCACATGTAGAATTCATCCATGATAAATTGCTTTACACAGAACTATCAGTATATAAAACAACAGAATAAATACACTTTACATATATGTTAAATTAACTTATTGACTGAAAGTTAAAATTGGCAATCATCATCAGAACATTGTTTTTTCAACAAGTTTTCATGCAAGTACTGACATTGAATAAAAAGCTTAATTTTACATGTTTTTCTCCTCAGATTTTTTTGTTTTCTGTTGTTGTTTTTTTTGCATAAAAAAATTACATTTTAGTCCATAAATTGAAAAGGTAAACTACTGTAAATGTATTCATTTTCACGTTTCTTACACTGCGACATATTTGCGGATATAATTTTTGCAGTTTCTGGAACATGGAAAAATATAAGTACCTTATAAGAATTTCTGAAATATTTGTGGTCTTTGTCAGCAGAGATAATAGCAAAAATTACTATGGTTACAGTACTTTATTTTCCAGGATTTGCAATGTTCCACTTTGATTCATGTGTATTTAAGATAGTCAAATGATCTTTACATTACACTGAAATGTATGTCAGTGGTGTCCATGCACTGCTGTCCTCCATTTTTTTTATTATTTACATGTACCATATAGAGGGTTATTTTTGAGTGGTTCTTGTTTCACAGATGAACTAAAATCTTGAAATATATATTTCATAAATTTATGATTTCATAAAAAATGTACTTGAAATATTTGCCTGTTACAACACATTCCTTTTGATTAATTTTCTATCAATAAAGTAAATGGGATATTTTAATAGTTAAATTGTTGTTGATGTTGTTAGATACAGATACAGATACACAATTAGCTAGTTAACATGTGGATGAATATCATACATGAAATAAAAGCTAAGATCGCTTGTCAAATAATTTGTTTATCAATTTTGTCCTCACTTTAATTATTTCTTTTTAAAAAATATCGAACAATTCATAAGGCTATATAAAAAAATTATTTATATTCATCCACTCCTGCCCCTATTTTTTTAGAGCTCCATTTTTTTCAGGTTTTTGGCTAAGGTAATTTCTTTTAATTTCCTATTAAAGGATTTTTGCTAAATATTGGAAAAAATTTAAAAAAAATAAAATTCGCCTGCCTTCCCCGTTTTTGGGGGTAAAATTTTGGAAAAGAATCTAGGAATTTTTTTTATAGTGGCCTTATACCAAAGATAAAAAAAAAGGAATATGTTTTCCACTCAAATCCTCGATAATTTCAACAAACGAAAATAACCAGCTATATGGCATGAAATGTAAATAAATATAGAATAATGGACCATTATAGTGTCAACAATAATGGTCCAGCCCACAAGTGGGCAAGTCCATTATGGAGACAATATACAAAATGTCATAAACAAAACTTCTATCATTCTTTTTATCAATTATTTACAATGTCACATGTATTTGAAAGAACAAATTCTGAAAAATAAAAATAACTTCACAAGATATTATGAAATTGATGACTGATTGTTAAAAGTATTGGAATGATACCACCACAGACCGGTATTGTAGATGTAATACATTCAGACTAGCTGATTGACAAAATGTGGCATTATGTTATTTATGACTATATTTTTTCATATGCAGACAGTTGCAAATTCAGAAAAATATCAAATTCACTAGATGAAAGAAAACTCATTTAAATTACCAATAAATAACATTTTAGTTAGTTTCTGAAGATGAATTTTCACATTGAAAAGTTTATAAATCAGGCTGACAATATGAAGATTAAAATAACAATGTTCACAAAAGTATATGATATTTTTGTCCCCTTTTTTCAACAATTCTG
Source organism: Modiolus philippinarum (assembly GCA_002080025.1). Taxonomy (NCBI): domain Eukaryota; kingdom Metazoa; phylum Mollusca; class Bivalvia; order Mytilida; family Modiolidae; genus Modiolus; species Modiolus philippinarum. The sequence continues at coordinate 273,363 of MJUU01013698.1, read as the reverse complement.
ACTGTCTGGTAGTAGCAATGATAGATTAATACAAACAGATTTTTCTACCAAGTTGTCAAACTTAATTCTATTGTAAGGCATGACCTATAGATTTGCTGACAGAAAAGCTCTGCTTCACCATTTTTACAGGCCAGTACTTTTCATCAAAGAGAAAAATTAACTATCAATAAACATTCATCAATGGTGACAAATAAGGTCAACTGGATTTACTTAATTTTTTTTTACTCATCACAAACACTTTAAGAGCTGGTCACTTAAATATGCTTCTAAATCAGCAACTGGAGGCTCAATCTCATAGGCTCAGAGACTGAGCCTGAATGGCTCATCTGATGCAATGCTTAGAAGCAGAAGATGAAAATGATTTTTTTTTCGTTAAATCTAATATTAAACTAAGTTCAATTCATTTTGGTAAAAATTTACTTTAATATTTGGCTTTAAATGGCTTAATAGATGGATATCAAGTATTTAAAAAGATGTGTGCCAGATAAGCAAGACTTGACTGCAGTTTTGTGGTCATAAACTTCTTTTGTTCTTGTGTTCCATAGCAGCTACAGATTCAAGCATATGGAAATGTGTACAGATGGACAGACAAGGGTAAACCTGAATAGCCCTGAGGCCTGAGCCTACAATGATATGTGGGAAACAAAACTTTTCTGTTTATGCCAAAAAAAAAAACACAGAAAAAATTGACATATTTAGTTTCCAACAACAAATCCATTAGGTGGATCACTATCCGTCGTACTCTCTAAAGAAAAGTTTGGTATGTTACAGTCAAATGTTGTACCATCTCTTCTCTCCATTTTAAATGTTCCCCTACAAAAATAATATTACATAATTAAAAACAAGAGGCTCTCAAGAGCCTGTATCGCTCACCTGGGCCACGGCTGATTTATGCAGTTAAAATAATCCCAATGTTTTAAGGGCATTATTTTCAAATTTGTTAATAGACATTGATGTTATATTATCTTAAGTTAAACTATATTCTAGACTGGCAGCTATTTTGGATGGGGTGCAGTTCTACTGTCACCTTTCTTGAAGGGGACCAGTGAGTCTAATTTTGGTTCCAATTGACTAAACATTTTCAGAGGAGAACATCTTTAAATGCTTTCCGATAGGCTTCCGATAGTTCTCAAGGTTAAACTATGTTCCCCACTGGGGCTATCTTGAATGCCATGCAGACAAGCCAGGCAAATTTTTCAAACGGGAACAACTATGGCCCGTTGTGACCAAGTATGTTTTCACTATTGGCTATGTAATTTCAGGAGAAGATATTTAATGTTTTCCCAATGGGTCAAAAGTTAAAATTGTTCCCCGCTGGCAGACATCTTGCATTAAGCAAAGACCTGAAAATAACTCTTTTGCAGGGCCGCAACCTAAAACTATTGTGGCCAAGTTTGGTTCCAATTGGCTGAAAGTTTCAGAGGTGATTTCCCATAGGGTCCAATGTTAAAACTATGATCCCTGCTTGCCGCCATCTTGGATATAGCGGGGATCTGAAAAACAACTTTTTAGCAGGGGACTATCTAAGGACTATTGTGCCCAAGTTTGGTTTCAATTGGCCAAGTAGTTTCAGAGGAGAATCTTTGAAAGTGTATTCCCATAGGGTCCAATGCTAAAACTATAATGATCCCAGCTGGCAGCCATCTTGGATATAGCCCGGATCTGAACTTTTTTGCAGGGGACCATCTAAGGACTATTGTGGCCAAATTTGGTTTCAATTGGCGAGGTAGTTTCAGAGGAGAAGATCTTTGAATGTGTTTTCCAATAGGGTCCAATGTTAAAACTATGATCCTGCTGGCGGCCATCTTGGATATAGGGCGGATCTGAAAAACAACTTTTTTGCAGGGGACCATCTAAGGACTACTGTGGCCAAGTTTGGTTTTAATTGGCTAAGTAGTTTCAGAGGAGAAGATCTTTGAAAGTGTTTTCCCATAGGGTCCAATGTTAAAACTATGATCCCACTGGCGGCCATCTTGGATATAGCGCGGATCTAAAAAACAACTTTTTTGCAGGGGATCATCTAAGGACTATTGTGGCCAAGTCTGGTTTTAATTGGCTCAGTAGTTTCAGAGGAGAAGATCTTTGAAAGTGTTTTCCCATAGGGTCCAATGTTAAAACTATGATCCCCGCTTGAGGCCATCTTGGATATAGCATGGATCTGAAAAACAACTTTTTTGCAGGGTACCATCTAAGGACTATTGTGCCCAAATTTGGTTTCAATTGGCCAAGTAGTTTCAGAGGAGAAGATCTTTGAATGTGTTTTCCCATAGGGTCCAATGTTAAAACTATGATCCCTGCTGGCGGCCATCTTGGATATAGCGCAGATCTGAAAAACAACTTTTTTGCAGGGGACCATCTAAGGACTATTGTAGCCAAGTTTGGTTTCAATTGGCCTTGTAGTTTCAGAGGAGAAGATCTTTGAAAGTGTTTTCCCATAGGGTCCAATGTTAAACTATGATCCCCGCTGGCGGCCATCTTGGATATAGCCTGGATCTGAAAAACAACGTTTTTGCAGGGGACCATCTAAGGACTATTGTGACCAGGTTTGGTTTTAATTGGCTCAGTAGTTTCAGAGGAGAAGATCTTTGAAAGTGTTTTCCCATAGGGTCCACTGTTAAAACTATGATCCCACTGGCGGCCATCTTGGATATAGCGCGGATCTAAAAAACATCTTTTTTGCAGGGGACCATCTAAGGACTATTGTGGCCAAGTCTGGTTTCAATTGGCTCAGTAGTTTCAGAGGAGAAGATCTTTGAATGTGTTTTCCCATAGGGTCCAATGTTAAAACTATGATCCCCGCTGGCCGCCATCTTGGATATAGCGCACATCTGAAAAACAACTTTTTTGCAGGGGACCATCTAAGGACTATTGTGGCCAAGTTTGGTTTCAATTGGCCAAGTAGTTTCAGAGGAGAAGATCTTTGAAAGTATTTTCCCATAGGGTCCAATGTTAAAACTATGATCCCCGCTGGCGGCCATCTTGGATATTGCGCGGATCTGAAAAACAACTTTTATGCAGGGGACCATCTAAGGACTATTGTGGCCAAGACTGGTTTCAATTGGCCCAGTATTTTCAGAGGAGAAGATCTTTGCATGAAAAGTTTACGCCAGACGGACGACGGACGAAAAGTGATGGCAAAAGCTCACCCTGGCATTAGCCAGGTGAGCTAACAAGGGTAAATGAATAAAATGCACAATTTTCCTTAAGATTTACATGCAACCTCTTGTTTACCTAAATAATGGCATTTGTTCTCTCATATGTCTGGATTACCTCTGAAGAGTAATGCATATTTAAATAAATTACACTCGAACTTCGATGGCTCGAACACCCAAGGGACCAATGAAAACAGTTCGAGCCAAAGGGGTGTTTGAGATATCGAGGTCGAACTATGTTTAAATTCGATCCAAGGGACCAAAAAAAAGGTTCGAGGCATCCATGGTGGTAGTTATTGCAGTTCGAGCCAAGGAGTAGTACTGTAGTTGCAAGTTAGATTATATTTTCAACAAAAACAAGTGAAAAATTTACAAGGATTATTTCTGAAAAAAAGCTGGAAGTTCTTTGATTTCATTTTTGTTTTTGTACATTTTATAATCAATTAAGATAAAGATATTCTTTCATTGTAAATAGGGTTAATATAACTGATGCAATGTTTTGTATTAACATAGTTGGGGAACAGCTATGTTCTACCCTACTGTTTTGTGAGTGAAAATGGATATACAGGTTGAAAGGCCTCCAAAAGTACTTCTGCCAAACAAAGTAAATCATATTTTTAATTTTTTTGTTTTTAAAACCAGATTAAACTAAAACACACATCATAAAACCAATATATCTTACCACATTTGTCCACTTTGTGCCTCTAATGAAACATGACTACTATACTGAAATGCTGGAAGTTCTGGTGATAACACTGGTTCCTGAAATAACAAGTATTGGTAACTTGACTACTTTATTGAAATGCTGGAAGTTCTGGCGATAAAACTGGTTCCTGAAATAACAAGTATTGGTAAACATGATGCTGGAAGTTCTGTTGATAAAACTGTTTCCTGAAATAACCAGTATAAGTTTGTAACTAAGTAAATTGATTGGGGATAAATTTTTTTTTATTTCTAGTGATGAAAACCTTCAACTAATTAAAGAATATATCATGGTTTTGATTTAGGTGCACTTGATTTTCTATAAGAAAAAGAAGGGAAACGGGGAATGTGTCAAAGAGACAACGACCCTAAGGGGAGCAATAACAACTCAAAGCCACCACAAGATCTTCAATGAACGGTGAGGAAACCCCACACCCAACAGTAGGTCGGAGTTGGCCCCTAAATAAAAGAGTAATCAAGTTCAGCGAAATAAGCATCTTCCTAGACTCCGATAGACATAAAGTGAACTAACTAGAAAACAGACAAGACACACAAAGGCTTAATAAATTTCCTGACTTAGGACAGGCGCAAACCTGCTGCGGCGGGGTTAAACTAGTTTTATTGAGCCCAAACCTTCCCCCTATAGCCAATGTGATCAATAAAAAAACGATCGTAATAACAGTAAAATTCAGTTGGCAACAGGACTGAGTCAACTGTGAAAAATGAAACTGAAAGAACTAAATATACGGACATAAACATGAAATCACAAGAGACTACTAGCAGTTAACTGACATGCCAGCTCCAGACCCATTACCAACTGACAAATTAAGTTATGTACCCTCAGTATACAGCTTCCATCAAGATCCCTTCCTGTGAGGAGTTTAGCATAATGATTTCATGTATATACCGGAATACATAACCCGTGTCCATGCAATACTGATTTTAGAAATTTAGAATGTGTTTAGTTAAAATGCAAAGACCCTATCAAAAAATCAATGTTAATACCAAAGAAGGCCATACGTAATGACTTGACGACAATACCGTAATTATAACCCTTATGAATTAGACGATTTAAAGGTTTTATAAGTTTGTTAGGCGAGTGTAAGTATTTTTTACTTTTATGTAAAACATTACCATAAAATAAGGGGTGTGAAATGCCAGCCTTGATAAGATGTTTACAGGTTGCATTGTATTTACGAACTAAGTCTTTATATCGATGATAAAATTTAGTAAAGTATTTTTACCTTTTACAAACATTTCCATCTCAAAAATTGAAAATAAAATGTGCTTTTTAATCTTTTCCACATCATCGCCTTGTCAGACAGAATGAATTGTATGGTAGAGGAGCAAAATTGTGTTGGTGTTAAATTGTGAAATTGTAAAATGTAAGGTAATTGTGAAATGTAAGGTAACTAATTGTTTATCATGTTTCAAAGCTATAAAAGGTGGTTTTTAATATCTTTGAAATTATTCTATTAGCAAAATAGCAAATATAAACACATTGCAAAACCAACCATTAATAAATTTGTTATTAGAGAATTTATGACTTACTGATTGAGAAACCTCGGTCATTTATCTCCCTGTATCAAGTTAGCTATATATATAGTTAAAGGGGAGATAATTTTGATTTAAATATCAAAAGAGTCTATTGATATGCTAATTAAAATTATCTCCACTTTGAACCATACAAAACTAACTTGGTACAGGGAGATAAACGACCGAGGTTTCTCATTAACGAAGAATTGATATAGCCAAAGTTAATTTTTGAAATACCTGTCCTATCACACCACGTCCCCTTTGTGTTTCCAATGTTCCAGATATACAAAAAATACTCCAATTTCTCTCCGTAAGTTGGACTGTTTCTGTTCCTAAATTTTCTAATCGTATGCAGTATCTCCACTGAAAATGAATAATTCTATTACAAATTATTGGCACCAATTAAGAGTCCATCAGCAATACAAAAGTTTAATCAAACTAGCATTTTTGCCTGTAACTAGGCTGAACTTCATAGCAAAATGCCCCTAAGACTTGTTGCACCACATTAAGATGCATAGATAGTAATTCAAAGATACCCTTGGTTAAAATTTTTACATGTGTATTAATTTCTTATAAATGAAATTCAGTATAAAACAATAACTAATCACAATTTATTGCCAAACCAGTCACTTTGAGAAAATTACTGTTTCTAGCAAATAGTTACTACTTCTAAATAGAATTTCCACTCACCCAATATATACTTTTATCTTCCTTTTCCTGTTTTCCCATATAAAATGGTATCACAGTTACTCTGATATTATTTGATGTGTTCCTTTGTACATTATTTAGCTGTAACCAAGGATGGAAATTTTCATGCCATGTATGTAATGTGTCTTTGGCTACAAATTGTGGACCTAACAATCAAGAACATATTATGTTAATGGTACATCATATGTGTATTGGACAACACTGCATGCAGTTTAACAATTTTTTTATGAACATGTAGGAAAGGAAATAATCAAGTCCAAGTAACTATAAAAAGATTTTGTTATAAAGAAATTACTTTTATGATTCTATAAATTGAAACAGTAACCATATCCCAGTTGCTCACTACAATTAAGACTGCCATTAACTAATCACAGTTATATTATAAAGATTGGAAAGTTATAAAGTTGCGGTTATAGTGAGCAGACTTCTATGATTAATTAATAGTTGTAAGAAAGTAAGGCCATATCAAGTTAATTAGTAGATGCTCATCCCTGCCCACCCAACCAAAGATCCCACCAATAATCTTTTTTATTTTTCAAAATTATGATTTCATTTTAACTTTCTTTCACATTCCAGGAAAAAGATTGTCTCCAAAACCGGAATTGTATCCTTTTACACAAATATTACAATTCCGATGAAACGACCGTAAATACCTCATGTTTGTCAGAATCTTATTTGACTTTAAGGTGGAACCAAATAAAATATAAAAACCTTCCGCCCACCCCATTGTATTTTATGACTCCAGATGAGAATCTCCTAATTAATTTAATTAAAGCAATCATAACGCAGATTAGAAACTAATCAAGCACCAGTTACTTACTATGATCCAATATGTATGTCAGGAATTAATCACATTAATCACGATAATGATGATGCAGATTAAAAAGTAATCAAGTCCCAGTCACTTACTATGATCAGATCACAATCACAGCAATCATGATGCAGATTAGAAAGAATCAATTCCTGGTTACTTACTATTATAATATGTATATAAGATTAATATGTTAGGAAGTAATCATGTAATCACAGTAATCATGATGCAGATTATAGAGAAATCAGGTCCCAGTTACTCATTTTGATCAGATTTATAAGTTAGGAAGTAATCACAGTAATCATGATGCAGATTAAACAGTAATCAAGTCCCAGTTACTGGTACTTACTATTATCAGATTTATATGTCAGGAAGTAATCACAGTAATCATGATGTATAGGAGATTTGTCTGTTCCTGTGTATGGTAGTACATCTTCATGTGCAACATAATCTAAACCTAAAAAAATCAATATTACATAAAACTGAAGGTGAAGTGCAAACTTGCCATGCTTCAATTCTTTTTTATTATCCTATTACTTTATTCATGTTTATTCATGTTTTAATTTGCAACCAACATTGAAGCCCCAGATTTCGGGATTTTTATGATTTAAGCCCCGGATTTCGGGAAATTTATTCACCGGGAATCGGGATTTCATCAGTCTTTAAGTTTCTTTGTAGTTCGGGATTTTGGGATTTAGAAAAAATAAAGTCGGGATTCCAGGATCAGACCCCCTCCTGCCCCCCTCAACATTCTGTGTTTTAGCATATAAAATATAACCTGACCTTTTCAAATATAGAACTTCATGTACTATTTTTGGAAATATCAAATTTAAACTACAGAACATAATGTGATGTTGCATGAACCAATTATGAGGCTTGTTTAGGGGGGGTCTTAATATCCCATATCCCAGTAAGTCTGGACGAAAATATCCCTTTGAAAATTAAAGATATCCAATTAATAGTTGAATTATCCCGTTTTTCATTGTCAAAATATCCCATATCCCAGTACTTTTTGTCTCGAATATCCCATATCCCATTAACAAAAGTGGTAAATATCCCGTATCCCAATATACCCTAAACAAGCCTCAATTACAATGCACAAATATTTTCATAAAATACAAAAAAAAAATTATATAAACATAAAAAATGAAACCTGTCTAAACCAAACTCTGGATTACATACAACCTGTCTAAACAAAACATTATTAATATTGTAAACTTGACTTAACCTAATATCCGTCTTACTGAACACAAAATAAATCATTGTCACAAAAAGGTTTAGTGGTGTGTCAAAAAGTCAAATGTATATTAAGAGATTTAAAAGTATTTCTTTATGGTTACGGTTCTAATGTGCTAATCCACTCACTTGTAGTATTAGTCCTTAAGGTAGTTGAGGTGTCTAAAACTGAGCATCTTTTTTGCGCATCTAAGCAAAAATTCAGTAATTCAATGAAAATGGTGTCTAAATGATTTTGTATGTGTTTAATACAATAATTTGAATAAAAATGAACAATAACTATCATGTCTTTTCGAATAATATTACATATTTGCCAAAAATTCAAAAAGTTTTATCAAAGGGAGACAATTCTATACTAAAATACCATGGAAAAAGTCATTTTTTCTAAATTTGTTAAAAAAAATAAGGTTGTTGATCTCCATTCCCTTTTCAACTAGTCTAAACATTTTAACAAAAACATTTATTATAAATTTTCCAAAAATATGCTGTTTTTTTTAATTTTGAGGTGCAAAACTACTTTGATTAAGTTATCTCCCCTTTCTTGAAAACTTAACAAATTCTTCATGTTTGATGAAATAACCTTTTCAAAAGGCCCGTGACATATCTTTTTTATGTCTTTACATTGAAGTTCTATATTATACCAATGAATATACAAAGTTTGGAAAAAATTGTATGTCTGCTTATAGAAAAAATATGTCATTGAATTGTGGTATAGGGCTATTTTCCATATATTTCTATTGTAAATATAGTGCAAAAAACCCAAATTTGACCAATCTTTAGAACCCTGTATCTTTTTTGCCATATCTGTGACCCCCTAATTTTTTTGCATATTTTTATAGCATATCGCTCAAAGTTTCACTGTACAAATTTTAAAAAAGTTCTTATGTCAAAAACCAAGACACCCCAACTACCTTAAATTTTCTTCTTTTGTTTATGCCAGTTTAACATACAACTTTCCAAGTTTTTCCAAAAATACTCATAGAATAGGGTATAATTTTTATCCATAATCTTAAGTCCCCAAACCCCCATTGCCTTACCAATCTCATTATGCCCTTTAATACAGAGAGTAGATAATTTTAAACTGGTCCAACATTATACCCTCCATCTTAAATAACGTCCATCACTTATCACCACCCACTTTCGACAACTAAAATTGGGCTTGTTCACACAGGAGTTCATCAGGATTAATTAAATACACATAATGTTGTGGATTAAGTTAATCTGGATTAGCTTTCATAGTGTGAATGTAATGTGGATTAAGCCGTTTTTACCTAAGTTAATCCAGATTATCCTTTTTAGTGTGAACAGGCCCATATCCTCTATACAATTTATTCCATGGATATTTTGACTATCCTGAAAATGTATATTTACTAAATTTTCCCTAGTCCCTAATGGTGGCAATAAAATGAAGATGCACTGAATCAGAGAAAATTTTTTATAATTTCCGTGAATGACAGTGGAATAATTACCTGGTATTGTATACAAATCTACTCTGTTTTGTCGATGTACTAAAAATGTAACTGCTTCTGTTTGAGCTCTTTTTAACTGCAAAAATAAAACACATCAAAAAGTTTACATACATGGATTAAAACATAGAATGCATAACAGTAACTTACATTTACATAAATTTAGTATTACTTTAAATAACAAGTATGGACCCAAATTGATGTCTCGTCCGTCCCTACTTGGTCGTAAAACAGATGTGAAAACTCTTACTGACTAATTCAGAAAACTTAACATGTTGGCTGACAAAAGCAATATAGCAAACTGTTATAACCAAAAACCAAAATGCCAAATATCAGTGACCTACCACTTATATAGATACTGGAGAACCAAACATGTTCACTAGACCTTGAAAATGAGGTCAAGGGCTAAAGCCAAATAGCAGGATGTCATGTTCCATCTAAGACAAACCCAGATACCAAATATTATTGACCATACATTAATAGATACTTTAAAACTCAATATGCTCACTGAACAGTGAAAATGAGGTCACAGACAAAAGCCATATAGCAGACTGCCATGCACTACCCAAGACCAACCTATATACCAAATATCATTGACCTATCACTTATAGTTACTGAGAAAATGACCTAATCACAAAATCTTAACATGCTCACTAGACTGTGAAATTGAGGTCAAGGACAAAAACCATATAGCAGATTGTCATGCACTACCCAAGACCAACCTACATACCATACATCATTGACCTATCACTTATAGTTACTGAGAAACTAAACTAAGCACCTGAGAAACTAAACTAAGCACAAAAACTTAACATGTTTATTGGACCATGAAATTGAGGTCACAGACAAAAGCAATATGCCAGACTGACATGTACTACCCAAGACCAACCTATATATCAAATATCATTGACCTACCACTTACAGTTATTGAGATATGGTTCTAATCAGAGAAACTTAACATGGTCACTAGACCGTGAAATTGAGGTCAAGGACAAAAGTCATATGCCAGACTGACATGTACTACTTAAGGCCAACCTACATACCAAATATTATTGACCTACCAGGTATGGTTAATGAGAAATGGACTTAATCAGAGAAACTTTATGTGGTCACTAGACCTTGAAATTGAGGTTAAGGACAAAAGTCATATGCCAGACTGACATTTACTACCCAAGACCAACCTATATACCAAATATCATTGACCTACCACTTACAGTTATTGAGATATGGATCTAATCAGAGAAACTTAACGTGGTCACTAGACCTTGAAATTGAGGTCAAGGACAAAAGTCGTATGCCAGACTGACATGTACTACTCAAGACCAACCTATATACTAAATATCACTGACCTACCAATTACAGTTATTGAGATATGGATCTAATCAGAGAAACTTAATGTGGTCACTAGACCGTGACTTTGAGGTCAAGGACAAAAGTCCTATGCCAGACTGACATGTACTACTCAAGACCAACCTATATACCAAATATCATTGACCTACTACTTACAGTTATTGAGATATGGATCTAATCAGAGAAACTTAACCTGGTCACTGGACCGTGCAATAGAGGTCAAGGTCACATGATTTTATGTCCGTCGGGTAGCACTTGATTAGTACTACCACTGGACCAAATATGATGTTCCTACATCAAAGGGTTTTCAAAATATCCTGTTTATAGTAAAAGTTAACGCCGTCGCCGTCATACATTTGTACTTTGCACGCCTATGTCTCGCTTTCCGTGACTTTCGTCGCTGGCGAGACAAAAATCCTAAATCTCCTGGCCTGTAGTGTAATAACAATGCTTGAATGATCTACATGTATATTGTATTTTTAATACGTCAACTCATCACATGCACTTATATCATAAATCAAATTTTTGTTCCTAAAATCAACTGGCTGTTACTGCTATTACAATGTGTGGATAATCTGCATTTTAAGGTAGTAGACCTAGTTAAGGGAGATAACTCTTTAAATCAGTAAGACGTTTGAAATTGTTAGTTTCATCAATGCTTTTTAAGCATTGACATGAAAAAGAATAAAAATTATCTATGTTACTCAGAGGCTTAGAATCTGTTTATGAAAATGATTTCAACAAACTCACCTATGATTTTTAAGAGTTATGTCCCTTAACCTAGGTCTACTACCTTAATATGACCTATCCCTGACATCATATATTAGGGAGTTACTACTGCAGTCTGTGCTGTACTTACTATTATGATGATAATCTCTCCATTCTATTACTATGTGTTTAAATTCAGCAAGTATAGTAACCGGTTTACCATCTTATGCTAGTAGAGATTCTTTATATTAAGAAACTGGGTGGGAGACATTATTTGACAGGCGTAGTAGAAGGTGTTTATGTTTATTTTATAATATATCAAATAATAGTGCCCCCATTTATCTTCAGGATATTCTACCCCCTAAAGTAAATGATATATCTGATTATCCCTTGCGAAATAGTGAGGACTATACTAATCCTAATTATAGATTGACTCTTACAAACTCTAGTTTCTTTCCATTAACTATTCGTGCATGGAACTCTTTAGACTTATGTAAAAGAAATTTATATACTATAAACAGTTTTAAAAGGTTTCTAAGTGTTAAACATGTAGTTCTGTTATGGTACGGTTTTGGTCGTAGACAATTGAATATTATTCATACTAAGCTGAGGTATAGCTATAGCAGTTTGAATTATGATTTATATAGATTTGGTATCAAAGATAATCCTAGATGCGTATGTGGTGCAGATCGTGAAGATGCTAGACACTTTTTCCTTAAATGTCCAGTATGTAATGATATTCGACAGAATCTACTTTTAACTCTTAGAATTTATGGAAATATTGATATAAATATAATTCTCTGTGGAAATACTGATCTTACTATTGTACAAAATTTAGATATATTTACAGTGGTCCAAAGTTTTATATACAATAGTCATAGATTTGATTGATTGATTGATATATGATTGATAAAATGTTGCAGACTTTCCCTTTCTCTTTTTATTTCTTTTTTTCTCTTGTTTATTATCTTATTTCTGTTATTCTTTAATTCTATTCTCAAAACAAGTGATTTCTTTATTCAAGTATGTACATGTAGTCGTATATTTTATTATGTAACTACAATGGTTTAAGTTTCATTAATTTCAGTATTTTATATTTATTTCTTTTCTTTTATATAGTTAATTACTTATAATAATGTTGTAATAACTTGTGCCCGATCCCTTTGCTTTTGAGCAATAAAATAAGTTAAATTCAAAATTCAACATCAAAAACATCACATATTGGTGATTAAAAATTAAACACTGTGTCGGTATTCATGATGTGTGGATAATCTGGACTTCAAATTAATACTTTAACTCACCTCTCATATCAGTGATTTATAACTAGAACTTTTTTTTCTCACTAAAAAGATAAGCCAGTCTTATTTTTCAGGGTACAAGAAATTATAGTCTTGTAACCCAAGATACAAGATAACAAAATTACCATGCAATGTTATGTAGTCTGATGTCATAGACATCACCTTAAAACGTCTGTTGGTGAGGAAGTTTTAAATGCGAGAAAAATCAAACACTGTTGACATGCAATATTTGAAAATCTCAGAAACCCTCTTAATAGATTTCAATGGTTCTCTGACTTGTCAAATCTCATCAGAGAAATAATGTAATCTTACCCTTCGGTGTACAAGATTTTTCGATCTTACTCTTTCACCAGAGTTAGATTCTTATAGTTTGTACTCTGTACTGTACTTACAATGTGTGGATAATCTCTACTGTCTATTAACACTTCATACTCTGTACTGTACTTACAATGTGTGGATAATCTCTACTGTCTATTAACACTTCATAATACATGTGTTTTATCCCTTTCACATCAGTTTGTTCGACTTTGGAATCATTTATTGCCCTGAAATTCATATATAGTCTATGATTACCATGATTACATGTACCCGTTGCTCATATTACACAACAGCCCTATGTCACTGTTCACCCCATTGGCCCAAAACACCTAAATCATTTTGTAACTGTCTTAATTGGCTTAAATTAAGAAGTCAGAAACTTTTGAAAAAAAATAAAAAAGTTTTGCCTACCAACCAAAGTTTTAGATCAAGTTAGCGGATGCATTTTTCTGAATTTAGTAACAATAATATGAAACCTTATTTCAATGAAGCATGAAAAGGAGGTCAAAACTATTTTACTATTTACTGTGCTAAAAACAATGAGTCAACTTTGTAATATTAAAAGAAAAACAGAAAACAACAACCAATCATAAGCAATAAAATGTTGAATGACTGTAGTATTGCTAAAACAACATAAGTAGTCTTTCTTAATTTTATTTTCTTATAAGTAATCATTTGTTATTGGATGTGGTTTGTTTCCATTGATTTATTCACTATTTAACTTTTTGAGCCCATTTAGGGCTTGCTATATGGTCCGGATTCCTTACTGTGTTAAGACTGTAAAGTGACCCCCAGATGCTTTGTTTTGGGTTGCTTTAACCTGGAGATGGGTAGTTCTCCTTGACATTTACCCTATTTCCTTTCTTTTTAATATCAATCACTTTTTAATATCAATCTTGAGTTATGAGCAATAACTCAGATAAAGAGTGATCTGATGACTTTTCATAATTATATTTTACCAGCTACATGCACATACTTTTTACAATATCAGATACTTTCAAACTAAAACTCTTTTAGTGCAAAGTGTCCCATAAATAAATATTCCAACAAGAGTAGACCCTAAAAGATGTCTCGCCCGTCCCTGCTTGACATCTGAATTGATGTTTTAAACAATAACTAAACATGCTCACTAAACTGTGAAATTTGATTCACTGAAAAAAAGCCATAAAGCAAGCCATTATTTAATACCCAGGCCAACCCATATACAAAATATCGTTGACCTACCATATATATATATTGAGAAACTTAACGTGGTCACTAGACCATGAAATTGAGTTCAAGGACAAAAGTCATATGCCAGACTGACATGTACTACCCAAGACCAACCTACATACTAAATATCGTTGACATACCACTTATAGTTATTGAGAAATGGACTTAATCAAAGAAACTTAATGTGGTCACTAGACAGTGAAATTGAGGTCAAGGACGAAAGTCATATGCCAGACTGACATGTACTACTCAAGACCAACCTATATACCAAATATCATTGACTTACCACTTACAGTTATTAAGATATGGATCTAATCAGAGAAACTTAACATGGTCACTAGACCATGAAATTGAAGTCAAGGACAAAAGTCATATGCAAGATTGACATGTACTACCGAAGAGCAACTTACATACCAAATATTATTGACCAACCACTTATGGTTATTGAGAAATGGACTTAAATCAGAGAAACTTAACATGGTCACTAGACCATAAAATTGAGGTCAAGGACAAAAGTCATATGCCAGACTGACATGTACTACCCAAGACCAACTTATATACCAAATATCATTGACCTACCACTTACCCTTATTGAGATATGGATCTAAACGTGGTCATTAGACCGTGAAATTGAGGTCAAGTACAAAAGTCATATGTCAGACTGACATGTACTACTCAAGACCAACCTATACACCAAATATCAATGACCTACCACTTAAAGTTATTGAGATATGGATCTAATCAGAGAAACTTAACATGGTCACTGGACCGTGCAATTGAGGTCAAGGTCACATGATTTTATGTCCGTCAGGTAGCACTCGATTAGTACTACCACTTGACCAAATATGATGTTCCTACATCAAAGGGTTTTCAAAAGATCCTGTGTTTTAGTAAAAGTTAATGCCGTCGCCATCATACTTTGCACGCCTATGTCTCGCTTTCAGAGACTTTTGTCGCTGGCGAGACAATAAAAACTATACAGTGAAATTGTAATTATTTGCAAATGAACTTTATTTTTTTTTCTTAAAATAGTTTGAAGAAAGGATTATCCACTGGAATCATATCTATTTGGTGATCTAGTAAGTTTAGTAGGTTTATTTTACCTCCACATTTAATCATAATTGGGCCAAAATTAAAATCATGTTTGTTTCCCCTTACCCTACTGACCCTAAAAAATGGCCCTACTCAAATAATTTTATTGAATTTTCAGAGAAAAATTTTTTACTCAAATTTGGATAAAAAAGTTATTTCTAACCAATTTTTTTAGTAAAAATTACAAAAAAATGTGCTTCCTACCTACCTTTTCAACATTATTAGTTAAGGCGGGGTAAGGGGAAACAGATTTTTTTTAATTATGGCCTTAAATATCATATACAGTAATAATGGTTTATATTAGTTTACCTAACATCATATACAGTGATAATGGTTCATATAAGTTTACCTAACATCATATACAGTAATAAAGGTTCATATTAGTTTACAGTAATAATGGTTCATATTAAATTACCTAACATCATATACAGTAATAATTGTTCATAATAGTTTACAGTATTAATGGTTCATATTAGTTTACCTAACACCATACAAAGTAATAAGGGTTCATATTAGTTTACAGTAATAATGGTTCATATTAAATTACCTAACATCATATACAGTAATAATTGTTCATATTAGTTTACAGTAATAATGGTTCATATTAGTTTACCTAACACCATACAAAGTAATAATGGTTCATATTAGTTTACAGTAAAAATGGTTCATATTAGTTTACCTAACTTCTGTTTTCGTTGCTAATTCTCTGTCATAGACTTTGGCAAGCCATGGATACAAAACAACTCCTCTATAACCAAATACTCGATGAAAAAATAACTGAAAAATAAAAATGAAAAACAAATTTTGACAAGTTGTAAGTGATATGTGTAATTAACTACATGACTACTATGCTATGAATCTATAAAGAAACAGTTATCTCTTTTGGTTTCAATCACATAAGGGGCCATCAAGCCTTCTAAAGTTCATCTGTTGGTTCTCTGTCAATTTTCCAAGAATCTGGCAAATGGGGGGAGGCATTTATTTTTACTGTTTTTTTTTGCCAAAAATTTGACAAAGCATTTCACTGAATCAAAGAGTGCCTCAAACAGCAAAGGGGCAGTCTTCTGCTCAGTGGACCTCTAAAGCAAAAATTTCAAGCATAAGGTGCAAAACAAGATCTTGGGAATCAAGATATCTTCAATTTTCAGTTTAGTTTAACATACTGACAGGTGATGAGGGACAATGAAACAAAGCAGTAGAAAGTAATCCAGTGTGGCAACCCTGCAGGTCAAATAAAAGGTTGATTTAAACCATAATTTTATAATTTTACTTAAATCTAAAACCCAATGAAATATCAATGTTTTACTTTTTACTTTCATTGGAAACACCATCAAACCAAGAAATTAGAACTCTGCAGCCATGATTTTATTGAAAAAAAGAACAAGTGTAGACACAGAAATGTCTCGCCTGTATATGCACATCTTTACCAAAATAATTAGTAATGGCTACATGACTGGTGCCAGACTGGCATGTGCACACCTAGATGCAACAGTAGACCATATATGATGCCAGTAAGTGTTATAGTTAAAAGAGACATGATCAAAGTCAATGAACCATGAAATTGAGGTCAGGGCTACCTGACATGTGCCAGACTAGCATGCACCAACCTAGATGTAGCAACAGACCAAATATGATGACTCTAGGTATCATAGCTACAGAGAAAAAAGTGTTGCAGTAATGAACTGTTAAGAGTCAATGAACCGTGAAATTGAGGTTAAGGCTACATGACAGGTGTCAGACTGGCATGTGCCTACCTTGATGTAGCAATTGAACAAATATGATGACTCTAGGTATCATAGCTACAGAGAAATAAGTGTTAAAGTAAAGAAATGTTCAGAGTCAATGTACCGTAAAATTGAGGTCAAGGATACATGACAGATGTCAGACTGGCATATGCCTACCTTGATGTTACAGTATACCAAATATGATGACTGCAAGTGTTCTAGTTAAAGAGAAATGATCAAAGTCAATGAACCATGAAATTGAGGTCAAGGCTAAATGACAGGTGTCAGACTGGCATGCATCCATCTAGATGTAGCAATAGACTATATATGATGACTCTAGGTATCATAGCTACAGAGAAATAAGCATTAAAGAAAAGAAATTTTCAAAGTCAATGAACCATGAAATTGAAGTCAAGGCTACATGACAGGTGTCAGACTGGCATGCACCCACCTAGTTGTACTAATAGACCAAATATGATGACTCTAGGTATCACAGCTACAGAGAAATACCTGTTAAAGTAAAGAAATGTTCGAAGTCAATGAACCATGAAATTGAGGTCAAGGCTACATGACAGGTGTCAGACTGGCATGCACCAGCCTAGATGTAACAATAGACAAAATATAGTATGTCTATACATTACAGTGTCTCAGAAATTGACTTGAATGTAAAACTATGTCGCAAAATTTACAAAATCACTGAACCATACAAATGAGGTCAAGATCAAATGACAAGTGGCAGACTGGCATGCACCTACTAAGATACATAAATACACTTAATATAATGGATCTATGTATTACATATCCAGAGAAATCAACTTGAATGTGAAACTATGTCGCAATTTTTATGAATTTTTATGAAGTCATTGAACCATGAAGACAAGGTCAAGGTCATCTGAAACATGTGATGCTGGAAAGCTTACACCATCAGCTACCTGTGGACAAAAGATGTTGCATATAAGTAATATGCATTAAAAGTTATTAAGGTTTTATGAAAGTTTACTCCGCCGCCGCCGGAGAGTAATACCTATGTCGCTTTCAGCGACGAAAGTCGCTGGCGAGACAACAAGATGATATACAGGAGTAAAAGTAATTTCACGGTACATTTTGCACTTAGTTTACGTAACACTAACACTAGTCCTCCTGCCAGAAGCTACAAAATATGAGGAAAGACCACATACCAGGTATTTTTAAAATTGGTATCCCCTTGGGCTATTTACTGAATTTGTTTTAGACCAACAAAATTACTGCAGGGCCAGTGAATTTAGGAACCTTGTGGTCAAATGTCAAGCAAGTTAGTGTAAAACCTTGAATACTATATAGCAAGTAATTAATCAACATGTTTAACAGTCATCAATTTTTATGAATATAAAATTATATACAAATGTATATAGCAAACATGTAAAGAGATAAACTGACTTAATTTCAGAAACTTCTTACTCTTGCGCCTGCAAACCGACTTAATTTCAGAAACTTCTTACTCTTGCGCTTGCATAAACCTCGCTAATATAGCGAAAATTATAACCTCACTGACACTAAATTTAACTGCTATATGAATATATAAACATACATTGTACCATACAGACTATTAACCTTACCTGTCCTATTTCATATTTTCCATTATCTTTTGGCTTGTCAAATACTCCTACTTCCACTAAACTGCAATATATTTATATACAATTCTAAAATTATACCCAACAAGACATTGGCAAATAAATGAAATGTAAATATAAAAACTTCTAATTTCCAAAGACACTTTTGTTATTTTGTTAATGAAGAATTACTTGTTTTGAAGTTATAATTACATGTACCAGGTGTACATATGCTGCACTCGGTTAATAAAGAATTTTTATGTCAGGTATGTCAGTACCAGATAATATTGGCTGCATAATGTTTCAGGGTTCCACACAAACACTAATCCTCTAGCCAAAATCTAGTAGATTTGAGGATGGACTATTAAATTTTGTAAATAGGTAGCTTTTTAAGGTAGCAAAATTTTGAAAATTTCAAAAAGCTATCATTGACTATAGTGATTTCAACTGACTTGGGAATTCAGATCAGTAAAATTACTGCAGGACTTGTTAGATCTGGCATAGTATACATGTACATAGACCTTTTTGTCTATAGAGAAGACATTTAAGAAAGTGTCCACACTGAAACAATAACTTTTCTCAGCTGCTAGCCTGAAAGCCAATTTTCAATGAATTTTCCTACATCTATTCAAATTTTCTAATTTTATTTACTATACCACTTAAATTTTTTAATAGTCTCTGGCATTGGACTAGTGGTTAAAAACGACTGAGTGTCAAACCCTGTATTTATGTAGTTTATCATGTTTACACAGAGGTTTCAAATTAGCCTTAATATTTCAATTTCAAATATTTTATTGATAATAAATCAAAAGGATCAGATATGTATATCCTTTCCCAAAACAAGATGGAATATATACAATATCAACAAGAATATAGAATATACAGACCATATGACACACAACCTATGTTTCATTATTTGAACATTTGTCAAGTATTATATGAAAATAAATGAAATATTTAAATAATTATATAGTAAGTTATAGAAGTAAAATCTTTGATTAATTGAACCATATTGGTGGTATGGTTTAGCCTTAATATACATGTAGCCTTAACAAAGCCAATGACGAACAGTAATGCTATGTACTACAAAATTCATCTTAACTTGATAAATTCAATCATTGTCTTAAATATACAACCAGGAAAGGGAAGTACTCACAAGACATTTGAACAACATGAATTTCCTAATGGAACTTGGGCATCTGCATGGTGAGTGACACAGCAGAAGATAAATACATAAAAATCCTTCAAGCAGTAGACAATTTTATTTGCAAGACAGGGCAATTTCTGGAGACATCAAGCCCCAATTTATCATGATCCTGTGCCTAGCCATCTCAAACAGACGAATTTCATATTTACGGGATGACTGCTAATTTAGCATGTTTTTCAAAGGGACGTCACTCGCTAACACCCGTCATTCTGGTTTTCGGTCTCATGAGGGAAAGGACGGTCAGTAAATATTTTCTCTGGCAACGGTTACGATTTTCACTGTGGTAAGTACCCGAATAGCTTGAAATAATTTATTTAAAGACAATCGAGATATTGTGACAGTGTATATTTTATGTGTATTATTATACTTATTTATATTTTATATCTTACCAGATATTAGTACTTTATTATATTAAATTATTTAATTCACTTTTCTTTAGTTTAGAATATACAGTTAGTTACTTTCTTGCGACTTTAATATATAAAGTCTAGTCGGTTGCACTTCATGGATCGCCGTTGTAATTGTACCCACCTGTCCAACCTATCTCTTAATTAATTGTCACACCTGGTTTAACTTTCTCTGGTCAATTCTCATTGGTCAGTATTGACACACCCCAGAATTTGAAATTATAGTTATGGAAGTCAGATTGTAAAAAAATTAATGATTCCGAAATTGGTTATTCTATAAGTATGCTGGAACTTATTATACTTATGTGTTTATAGAGACTTTGCATTATGTGCATCTGAAACTTGTACCACGTTTTGATCCTTTGGATTTTTGTGTCATCTGGATATTTACATTTCTTATATCTGGTAAGTGAAGTTTTATCGTCTTTGTGGTGTATGAAAGGCGTATGCAGTGCATATAGAGTAATTCAGCCCGAATGATGGTGAGTATGCCCCTAGTCCCGTTGATATGTTAGGTGTGAGATAGTTTATAAGTGAATCCGAGAATAAATGATATGAAACTGTATTTTGTATGTAAGACGAGAGATTTACGATTGATTTTGGAAGTGACCTTGACCTTTTATTTTCCCTTTCTATGACGTCACATTATTGTCGTACTATTTTTATCTTATGGTCAGCTTGAATGCTGAATGATTGATATGAAAGTATTAAAGTATATTTTGACTGTAAATTTTATGAAAAGTATTGAAAATAGAATGTATTCATATTTGAAATGCAGTTTTGTAATTTATATTATGGATTCATATTTTACTGGATCCTGGTATTTATTATTATTCATTATTTTCAGGATACACACACTGTGATGATCTAACTGTATTTTATGAAGTGTATTGGTGTAATGCAATGGAAATACTGGTGGTTTAGATGTCCATTGTAAACCCGATCCCATAGATTGGTAAGGGTCATGTATTTTATATTAATATGTAATTAGATTCAATATGGTTTATATGTACTGAGATACACGATGTCAGAAATATCTCCCTTATTTTGTAAAAGGGACATGAGTGCTATACATTCATGATTCATATATTATCATTTGAAGTGATTTAGTATTATTTACTGAATGTATCAATTTACATATGATTATAGTTATGCAATATTATTGCATGTGCAGAATGTCATTGCATTCTCTTGGTAATATTTATTCCGATACGGACATTTATATATGTAACAGCTATATACCAGTATTCATGTCATTATAATTGTTTAAATCTTACTGTGATATTTATTTTTACTTAATATATTTTGTTATATTTTGTAGGGTTTTCATCATATTTCTAAATTCTTGAAGCAGAATTAAAGTGATGTCTTAGAACCCTAGCCTTGTTGTATTTAGCCTAAAATCACGACTGCTTTACTGGCGCCCACTGCTTTTACTGGTGGATCGATGTATATTGGTGATGTATTCTGATTGGCAATACACAGTTCGAACTTTGACGACGATGTCGCTACACCTGAGTGATTTACCCATGGACATTGGTGTTAAATTTAAATGTATAATGTTTAACTTATCGCGTTTGTACGTTGATTGCTGGACAATACAGATTTTGTTATACAGGGTGTAGATAGAAAATGTTATTTGAGAGATATCATTGAGTTGTTTTATAAGTCGAATTGTAAAAGGTGATGAAATTGAAAATTGTATTACATACTAATAGAGATAAATTGAATTGCCTGTATTTGCTTGATACGAATTAGACATTGTCATTAATGATTTACTGTATGATTTATTGATCAGTTTATGTTGATAGAATTTTTCATTTGAATGAATTTTGACATTTAGTAGTTACTCTTTTGACTTTAAATTTTTGTCACTAGTTTATACAGTTAAAAATTGGTCAAATTTTTAATTTCAATTTTTGGAATTTTAAATTAACTGATAACTTTAATTCATAATAAAGTTGAATCAAAGGTTATACAAGTGCAGTTGTACTAGATTATATAGAATATTTAGACATAGTAACTTTGTGATTTGCATATCACATGCAAAGTTAACATTGGAGTGTCATTATATCATTTGTATATATAGAATGTGAATATTGTATTTTACAATAACATTGAGTATACTGAACATTTATATAGCATTTGACATCATACTATACTCCTATACTCGTAAAATACATTTTTTTGTGTGTATTAACTGTAATAAAGTTATATTTGCCCTGCCCCTGCGCCCATTATTAGGTATGTGAGAGTTTAGAAAACTTCAACAATGTGAGCTTAAACATCCTATACTCGTAAAGTTCCACAGAACTTTGCTGCCGCAGATTTTATAACATTAAAAATCAATAAGGTACGTACAGTACAGTATAGTGAAATACACCGAAGTGACTTACTTACTGAATTAGACATACTGAGTAAGTATAGAGCTCATTAGGACTTGAGGCCTACTTACTTTAGTAAGTATATAGGTATTGAATACTGATAGTTGGTGCTGACTATTGGAAGTTTGTTTTACTGGTGTGACATTATGGGTTGTGCAGCTGGGTCTGTTGCATCCGGTCCTGAGTTTGATTGATTGGTACTTTACTACGTTTTAGTTACAGGACTCTTGTACTGTTTTGTTCACCAGTCTACTTATTTGTGTATTCACTAGTTTACTTGAGTTTATTTTACTTAACTTCATACCTTGTTGAATACATTTGTAGATTGTAGTAGTTCATTACATTTCAGATATATACTAATGACTTAGCAGGTTGATTACTACTCCTTTGTATTAACAGCTTGTATTTCAGGTTGCAGCAGTGATATATTTTTTTATACATAGTTTATTGTATTTACTTATACATAGATACTAGTACATGTAAGTCAGATCAGTTCAGGTCATAAGGTTGCATACACTTGGTGAGTAATTAGTGTGTGTAACCAGCAGAGGAAACCTGTGGCAGGAACACTAAATTCTGTAAGTACTATTAGATATATTTAGTGTTATTTATTTACTTGTATATATTTATTTTCAGGTGAGGTATACCTGCAGTTTGTATTTTATTTATTTGATATTGATTTGGTATCACTTGGATTACTTTTTGAGTTATATATATTTCCAGTTTTACCAGGTAGCTGAATACGTTTTTGGTTATTAGAGGTAGTACTTAATTTTGAACTTGTTCTTTCAGATAGTCTCCGTTTTCATTTTCTTTATAATACTTTAAGATTTTACATTGCATTTTACAGGATGGTTTCTTTCATTTTGTAGGAAGTTTTCTTTATTTTGTAGGAACCTTTTCCTTCATTTNNNTAGGCAATTTCCTTTCCATTTCAGATATATTTTCTTTTTTTTTAATATTACTTTTGTTGTAGACATGGATTTGTTTGTATTTTAGGCAATTTTCTGTTCTAATTATAGGAATTTTGTTTCTATTGTAGCAAATTTTGTTTTGTCTTACAGGAATTTGTTTCTGTTGTAGGTACATACACAAATGTATTGATTTTTCCACTTCTCTTGTAGCAATAAATAAGTTTTTT
>MJUU01013698.1:215369-235917 GCA_002080025.1 Modiolus philippinarum | reverse complement strand
AATCCAATACACGGTTTCCGAGGAGTTGCGTCCACAAGAAAGTGTGACAGACGGACGCAGACCATTACTATGTCCCACCGTCGCGGTGCGGCGGGGGACAATAATTTTTATATTAATATGTAAGATAATAGAAATATTATAATACTAAAAAAATATCTGAAACAAAGTAGTGAAATAAATGAATTGATATTATAAATTTATATAATTATTTATGAAATGAATAAAAAGATCAAACATGCTTCCGTAAAACATAATGAATATAAATTTACAAAATGATATAAATAAAAAAATATATATAAATAACTAAATACCGAAGTCACTGTGAATTTACTTTCTGCATATGCGCATTTCGACAACTTATGTCTCATCAGTGCAGATAAAATCTAAACGTTTGGAAGACCATAAACTCAAATATGTTTAAAAACTGACAGAGAACAAATAACCAAAGTGATCTAAATTTAAAGCCAAAATCAGCTAAGGACAGAGCTTTGCATGAGGGAGATACTCCTTAGTTTTCACTAAAATTTACAAAATTTTAGATATTGGAAGGTTTCAAAAATAATCGGCTTTCGGGTCAGCACCGAAGTACTGACTACTGGGCTGGTGAATACCCTCGGGGACTAACAGTCCACCAGCAGTGGCATCACCCAGTGGTAACAAATAACTATAAATAGAATTAAAAAAAAAAAATAAACAAATGCAAAAATAAAAATTAAACAAATAAAATTCATTTTGATGTATAGAATAAACATATCTATAAATAAATAAATAATATTTGCGTCTGTTGCAATATTCTCAAAATAATCAAACACGAACAAACAAACACAAACAAACAAAAACAAGCAAACAAACAAATGAATAAATGAATAAATAAATAAATGAAAATGATTTTATTATTTTTCTTCTTCAATCTTAATGTTAATTAAAAATCATTTAATATTTGTAGACACACCTTAATACACCTGTTCTTCATGTTTTTTATTTTTATTATTATTTTATATCATTTTATTTAATTTCTTTTTCATTTCTTCTCTTTTAATATAACATGTTTGTAACTGCTCAATATTTTTTAAATTATTATTTTTTTCAATCTTAATGTTAATTAAAAATTTATAATATTTATAGAAGTATCTAAATTATACATCTGTTCTCAGAGCTAATAATTGAAAGAAATCACCTAGGGCAATCTTCTGTAAAATTCTAATTAACACACCTGTACAGCACAGGATGCTTATTCGCTCAGGTAAAACAAATACATACATTGACTACCGATGACAGTTAAAAAGATTCATAGGCATTTTTTAAAGTTTTATTGCATTTATTCATTTTTATCAACATATAACTGATTTGTTATATTATAACTAATGCAGCCTATACAAGTCTGATGGAGTTATCTCCCCCTTATTCAATAACGCTGATAGGGTCAGATTTTAACAAAGTTTTGATTTATTCTAATCACACCAGATAGAATTTTTTTTCACATTTGGTGAATTTTTAGCTAATAAACATGCATTTTATTTGCATGAAAAAAATTTTTGGGGTCACAGAACTTATTTATGAGTAATTGGCAAACTATATTATTCCTATTCAAGTTGTCTCCCCTTAATAGAACAGGAGTTTGGTGAAAAAGTTAAATATCCTTCATGTTTACCCAGTAAAAGTGGCATATTTGATCAAATTCAGATATGACCAGCTTTTTAAAATGATTTCGCCAACTTTCCCATAGTGAATTCCATTTTTCACTGTAAATATTAAAATCATTCAAATTTCTGAAAAAATAATAAAGTGCGTAATGATATATAAACTGATCGAGGGAATTTTCAAAATTTCATTCTAATTTAAAAAAAACGAAAGACGAAGATTTATTTCTTTCATTCGAATTAAAAGCCGGGAAGCTACTGACATATAGCATGAAAGCTTTCCTGCATTCCGACAACACAACATGCGGGGACGGAGATTAGTTGACATGGGGGCGGAGATTTGAAGCTGGGGCGAACGGGTAGGTCGGTCGTTTTCGTCTTGTAATTAAAGATCATGGATACAGTTTTAGATATAAGATGCATTGCGGAACAGAGCAGTTATTAGAGACTTTTCCGAGTCATAGCAATAATGGATATTTGTACGGTAAACTATCAAAATATCCGACTCCTTGACTTTTGCCTTGACTGCATGTATTTGAGTATGATAATGTAAAATAAAACCACAAGCTCTTGGAACTTTTATTTCCCTGGATAAAAGGTATTATAATAATAGACATGTTACAGTCATTGTTTCTTGTTTAATCTGCAAAACGAGGATAGAAAATGCAAAATATGATTGTTGGTTGTGGGGACGGTGATCATTGTTGGCGTGGGTACGGAGATCAATTCTGTTTTTTTTTATATATTTATGTGTAGTAATGACTTTGATTTTTTGTCAAACATTATCAAATTTCTTTAGTTTGCATGGTGAAACTAACAAAAGGCCATTTAACAATTGTGAAAGATATTTCAGTAAGACTTGATATACACATAGGAGAAAAAGTGTAACGTTAAGTTTTAAAGATTTAACGGGTGCTGTAAACAGAGCAGGACATGCTTACCCATCTGGACCACCTGATGTCGCTCTCCGTTTAATGCGAGTTCAAACTGTCGGTGCTTTAGTTTTTTTGTGTTGTCTTATTTAATTTTAGTTTTGTCTTCGTAAGTGATGTTTGTGGTACCAATTTGTCCTTATCAATGTTTGAATACTGAAGTGATTACAAAATCTTTTTCAAAATTTTACCTTGGAACTGTTTGAGGGTTAGAGAAGTAACACGTACCATGGTTCTCAATTGGTTTTGTCTCAGGGTTGGAAAATGACAATAACCAATCAGATCTTTAAAAACATATGCCCCACTGACCGTGTGCTGTATACAGAGCAGGACATGCTTACCCTTCCGTAGCACCTGATGTCACTCTGGTTTTTTCTTCTTTTTCTTTTTGGAGAGAGACAGTTTATGTTAGTGCTTTAGTTTTTTTGTGTTGTATATATAGTGTTTGTGTGTTTTTTGAGCATGTCAAGTCTTTGGTCTTCCGTCTTCTGGTGTTCTTGCTTTTGACTTTGATTTATGTAATCTTGTGCTTTGTTCCTACGGTATTCTACTACCGTTGTTCTGAACTAAGTGCAAAATTTTAAAACTGTTGTAGCTTTTTCATGAATTGTTACCGAACACAACCGCAATGTAAGGGGAGGTTTGGCGCGCAATAAAACCGGTTGAACCAACCATTTCTTTTGAAATGCCTGTACTAAGTCAGGACCATTGCACTCGTCAATTTCCTGTTGTTTCCACATGAGTTACTTTGTTCGGTAATTTTGTGTTTACCCCCATTTAGTTTTCAACAAGTTGCCTTATCCTGCCTAAAAGCATAGTTCACACAAACTGTATATATTATTTAATTGTATTTGAACATGTAAAATATTGTTACCTTAATGCCTTTCGATATCATTTTCTATCATAACACAACATTGTTGTATGTCTGAGTTGTTTGATGTCAACACATTTCAGGTAGCAAGAGAAAATGGTGACCCTCAGACTACATACCCTCCTGTTAAAGTGTAAACAAAACGGTTTATTTAAACAACAAAATACCGAAATGTCAGTAAATTTAGTTCTGTAGATGATTATATTAACAAGTTATGTCCTTTTAGTGCAGATCAAGAGCAATTACTTGGAAACCCAAACTTATTTTATATTTATATAATGTATACAAGCTAATAAATTATCTAACAATCGTGTTTTTAATGAAGCTATGTTGATTAATGTTAATTTTTGTATTTTTTACCTGTCACAGAGTGTTCCAAAATATGGACCTGAGCCTTGTTGATGACCGTTGAACACGAGGAGGTACCCAATGAGTTTATTTCTGTTTAATATGTTCAAAATTTAAATCTTACGCGACATATCAAAACTTTACATGAAAATAATGCATCGGAGGTTTGCCCAAAATTTGTCCACAACTGAACCCCTCACTTCAGATCTTTGATCCGACCCTTGATATAGCATTATCCTTGTATTTTTCATAACAAACATTCCAGTATGATAACATCTTTTTGAAATTATTTCAAAGCGAAATTCCTTCCATTTTAAACGTACAATTTAACTAAAAAGCTTTATTTTTTAACCATGTATCTGTAAACACTGTTGAAGATCTACACAATGGCCTCCATACATAATAGTTATTTTAAGATAGGCCCGAGTAGTTTTTGCAAATCCTATCCCAAGCGTTAGAGATGGCAAATATGCTAACAACGTTAGCTCTGGTGAATTTTAATTTATATTATTTTTGGAACTTTTACAGTTTAATCTAAATGCTTATTTCCTAATATTTCTACAGCTTTATTTAGATGAACATTTGGTATTTCTTTTAGACAAGAAGTTTACCTCAATAATCCCACTGCAATGCACTTAGTTCCTATATTCTCTATTTTCCCGACTATGGTGCACTCCATCTCACAGTTTTCGGATAGTAATTGAAACTGCCACTGTTAAGAGTAAACCATATCAAAACAAGCATCCAGTTCTGATGTATCGGTATATATGCTCCAATTGTACTCACTAAATGGCATATACAGTACGCCTTTGAAGGATGGTTTGTCATACAGTGCATATCAGATACCCACGATAATGAACCAAATCATAACTTAATGAACGTTACAAAAAGTCAAATTTGGCAATACTTTGCGCGTAAAGTAATACAGAAACTGAAATGCGAGCCCTGAAAGGACAGAAAATATCTAGTACTGGCAGTTTAAATCTGTAATGTGCATTGGATATACCACGCTGTTTACACTGAAACAAAGGAGTATTGTGTCAGAGTGTCGTCATTTCCTCGTGTTACCTGAAACGTCTTGACATCAAACGACTGACACACAAACATAACACAGATATATAGCATAATGTCGATAAAACTGGCACCAGCGTCATGATAGAAAAATGGTACCGTATTAGGGGTACAATAATTTATATATTCAACACAATGTTCTTGAAGCTTCAAGTTTTCTTACTTTTGACTCGATGATTGACCTGTAGTTGCTTTTTTAAGTGTTGTGATTGTCTTCTGTTAGACTTTTTGTCGGGAAATGGATGACCGCGATTTTAAGAACACTTTGCCAGTTAACTGTATGTTTGTTGACAACTACGCATTCATGAGTAATGTCCATTCCACCTTTAACAAATTCAATAAATGACCCTGCAATAGACGACATTGTATATGAAGATCATGAAAAATATGAATTGTGAAACAGATATTTCAGTTTAATTTCCACACTAAATGATGAAAACATCCCACTTCCAAATTTCGAAATAAAATGTAATAATGCCCTTTTCAATATTCATATTACTGAGGATGAAGTAATTGATATTTTAAAAATACTTGACCCGAAAAAGGCATCGGGTCCGGACGTTATTAGTCATAGAATGTTGAAAATATCCATATCACCAACCAAGTTAGCTGTCCCATTAAAAATAATTTTTGAAAAGTCTTTGACTCAATGTAAATATCCATCAGACTGGAAAATTGCTCATGTAACTGCAATTTTCAAAAAAGTGACCCATCCTTACCATCAAATTACCGTCCTATATCACTTATAAGTTGTGTTGGAAAAGTTATGGAAAGAGTAGTCTACAAACATGTTTATAACCATCTCGTTGCCAATAATCTTATTTATCGGTATCAGTCTGGATTTCTACCAAAACATTCGACGGTACACCAGTTAATAGAACTATATAATTCGGTTTTAAATTCCCCTGAAAAGAGAGAATACAGCTGCTTTGTATTTTGTGATTTCTCGAAGGCCTTTGATAAAGTATGGCATAGAGGCCTATTACTTAAATTATGTTCATATGGAATAAAAGGGAGTCTCCTAAAATGGTTTGAGAATTACTTGAACAACCGGAAACAAAAAGTTGTTCATAAATCTTGTTCCTCTTCATCTTCTTCCGTCTTCGCCGGAGTCCCTCAAGGATCAGTCCTTGGACCATTACTCTTTTTGATATATATTAATGATATTGGGGACACACTTCATTCCCTAAGTAGACTTTTTGCTGATGATACATCTCTTGGATACTCAAATACAAGTTTGGTTGAAATTCGAGAGGTTGTAAATCATGACCTACATGAACTCAATATGTGGTCTGATAAATGGCTTATGTCGTTTAATCCTGAAGAAAAAAAACCTGAAATTATGATTATTTCTAATTTAGAAATAGTCGATGACCTTAACTTTCAGTTTAATGGGAAACAACTTCATCTTACTGACAATCATAGGCATCTTGATGTCACTTTTTCTAGTGATGCCAAATGGAATACTCATCTTGACAATCTTATCACTAGTATCTCGAAACATCTTTGTGTTCTACGTAAACTAAAATTCACTCTTGGAGAACCAATTTAGAAAAACTATATCGTGTTTATACGACCATTGTTCGAATATGCCTCTGAAGTGTGGGACAATTGTGGGATTGTTTATTCAAACAAGTTAGAAAGTCTTCAACTCGAAGCCGCCAGAATTGTCACCGGTCTCCCAATTGTTACAAAAATAGATTGTCTATACAGAGAAACAGGCTGGGAAACCCTATCACAGAGAGAAGACGAAAACGCAAATTAAATTTATTCTTTAATATTCAAAATGGACAAGCTCCCGCATACCTTTGCGATCTTATACCCCCGACCATACAAAGTACAGCAGTATACCCGCTTAGAAATGGTTCTGATATTATGATTCCTTTTTGTAGACTATCTCTTTCCAGTTNTTCGTATATCCCTCTACTATAAGAGAATGGGACAAATTAGATCCAAATGTCCGAAATCTAGACTCTATATCTAAATTTAAATATGCAATTAAAATGAATGATAATTCTAAACGTACTCCTGTACCAAAATATTTTTCTTACGGACCTCGGAAATTAAATATATGTTTAACGCAACTTCGTAATTGTTCGTCATTCCTTAACTATGATCTGTATAAAGTTAATATAGTTGCAAGTCCAGCTTGTAAATGTGGATTTGTCCGAAAAGATGCTTACCATTTCTTTTTCATTTGTCCTCTAAATACAGATATTCGAGAAAACCTATTCGAAAGTTTATGTTCTTTGCCAGTGGAAATAGACCTTGATCTCTTAACTAAAGGAAACAAGAACTTGTCGATACAAGATAATACAAACATTTTTAAACAAGTCTCTAAATTTATCAAAGGATCCATGCCTCTTATTTCTGATGTTGCACCCCATGTACCTTCCGAGTTTATACACATACGTTTAGATGTGAATTGATTTTATTATATATATTTTTTCTCTTTGGAATTTTCATTTTTCTTCTTCCTGTAATTAAACCCCCTTTAACCATGTTTTTCATGTACAAATAAGAACCAATTATTGATTTTAATTTTGCATGTACCTTTTATGTTAATATAGACATTGTTTTGTTATAATTATTATGTGCTTAAGTTGGAAAAACTTGTGTCCAATCCCTTTTGTTATATTAACAAATAAAATTATTATAAACTAAGTATAAGTAAGAACATGATAATCCCCTTCTTCACGATTAAGTACGAGTTTACGAGTACTTAATCGCGAAGGAGGGGATTATCATGTTCTTACATATTAAGAAATATGACAAAGTGTCGAGACTTTCAATGTATTTATTCTTTAATTAGTACTTGATTGGTAGAATCAACATTTTGTCATGCCTGTTTAACCATGCATTAATTAATTAGATCTATTGACATGAGTGACCATCTGTCCTGGTCAGGTATGCATGCATGGATTTTATAAGTATATGTTGCAAAACAGTTATATTTAATATAAAAAAGACGGAATAAGTATTTTTGTGTGAATGGATTACTTGATTTACAATATTTGGATGGTGGTGATATGCAGTTGAGATTCTGAACTACATTGTTTCAATATACATGTATTTGGAGAAAAGTTATATCGGAAATATTTTAGATTTCAAGAGATTCTGAAGCTGGGATAGTTTAATACATTTTTATTTTCAACATTATGAAAAACAAATTTTCAGTATAAAGTTTGCTCAACAAAGAT
Source organism: Modiolus philippinarum (assembly GCA_002080025.1). Taxonomy (NCBI): domain Eukaryota; kingdom Metazoa; phylum Mollusca; class Bivalvia; order Mytilida; family Modiolidae; genus Modiolus; species Modiolus philippinarum. The sequence continues at coordinate 227,855 of MJUU01013698.1, read as the reverse complement.
TTTTTATTAGATGTTTGTGAATGGGTAATAGCAAAAGTATGGATTGTTTAAATTAATTTGAAGACTATACACCTGGTGCATTGTGTAAGATTATAAGCTGCCTATAAAAAGTTTGAGTTTTGCCTCTAGGCATTGGTCAGGTGTTGTAATTAGTGCATTGTGTAAAGCATGAAGGTATACAATAGATAACCCTTTAGTAAGAACATGAAAACAGGGGGTGCTTCATGAATAAGAGACATGGGTTTCTCGTATTTCATTGGTCGAGATAACTTTGTCATTTTCTTATGAGTAATGTCGAGCATTGATATAGCGTTGCTCGATAATTAGCAATGAATTCCAGTCACTGAACAATTGATAGTGGTAGTCTTGAACTTACGATTAGGTATGATCAAAGCTCATTGTTGACGGCCTCGTGGTGACTTCAATATAAAAAACTCCAATCATTATTAAACCTGTCTTATAGCAAAATAAGCACTATCATACAATTGGCTATTTAAAGCGTACACGCAGTTGAAAACGAAGTATGTTTCTTAAGTAGCAATTTTTATAAAAGGTATACCAGTTGTTAAAAATTTGCATCTAGTATGCTTCAAAATAAACTTTATACTTTACCATTCCATTGTATATCAAGTCTTATTAATTGAAATATCTTTCACCACAATTGTTAAATTTCCTTTTGTTAGTTTCACTATGCAAAATAAAGGTAGTTGACAATGTCTCACAAAAATCAAAGCCGTTACTACACATAAATATATAAAAAAACAGAATTGATCTCCGTACCCACGCCAACAGTGATCTCCGTCCCCACAACCAACAATCATATTTTGCATTTTCTATCCTCGTTTTGCAGATTAAACAAGAAACAATGATATTATACCTTTTATTCAGGGAAATAAAAGTTAAAAGAGCTTCCGAAAAGAAGAAAAAAAATCCAAAAGACCATGTAGGAGTTATTGCCTTTTTGAACGAATTTCCAAAATCTTCTTCTTTTTTTGTCTTTTAATTCCAAAGCTATAAAAGATATATAAAATATATGTTGTGCAATGGCCACAAATTAATGTAAATAAACAAAGTCAAAATGGTAAGGTAGGCCACAAAAGTCCATCCTCATCGTTACAAATCCGACGAATTCGTAAAAATTGTGACTTTGAAATTGCATCTTTGCATGACTTAGGATGACAAGACCCATAATTTAAGTAACAGTGGGCGTCTGTCGGTTTGTAAAACACTGAGATGGAATTTTGCCCATCCTTTATGGAACAATATATTCGGTTAAAAGCTCTTAAGAGCTTATGTTTTATGTTATTTTACATGCCGAATTGAAATAAAGTTTTACTTACTTACTTACTTACTTAACAATTAATGTCGAGAAAAGAGAGACTATCTTTGGAAATATTAAAAGTGTATTTGATGGCCGGATGGTACGAAGAAACATAGTCAATGAAAGATTTAGGTTAATCTTCACTGTCTGAGGACACCCCAAAGACATCATCAATGTATCTTTTGTAAAGTTCTGGGACTTCAAGGCTAAATGTAACAGAATGAAATCCTTTTTAGTTAAGAGAGGCTACCCAAGCAAAGTTTTGGATCGAGCTATGATTTCAGTTTCCTGAGTGACCAGATCTGCGGCTATGGAGAAGAGGGTGAGAAATACCGACGACTGTGTGCCGTTGGTTCTGACATACCACCCTCATAACGAGGCCATCAAAAACATTTTGATCCGTTACTTTAAATCCATAGTTCTCAAGGACGAACACATGTCGGCAGTTTTCCAGGATTCGCCTCCGATTGCGGCCTTCAGAAAAGGGAAGAGTCTAAAACAGCACCTTGTCACTAGCTCTTTCAAGAGTGTTACTCCTCAAATTCCCTGTGAATTCAAGGGCACTAGAAATGTAAGCGATCTCGCTGTCTGACTTGTAATTTCACTTGGGAAACATATAAAGTAGTAGGACCGGCTAACGTCTTCAAACTAAAAAATGGTTTCACCTGCACTACTGAAAACGTAGTTGCAAACTATGCCAGATGATCTATGTGGGCGAGACTTGGCGTAGATTGGGTGATCGCTTTGTCTAACATAAACAGAGCGTCACCAAAGGAAAAGACTGCCCCGTAGGTGAACACTTTCGGCGACCCAACCACAGCATACGTGACATGCATATAACTGTCCTTTTACAATCTAGCCCGGGGGAGAAACAACGACAGTTCCTTGAACAAATAATTATCCATTTTCTGGGGACTGTTCGACCCTTTGGCATGAATGTTAAGAAACAGTCCATTTTATGATTACATTTTATTTGAAATTACACGATTGCACAGTGCAGTATACAAATGTTTTGTTTTCTTTTTGGATTAAGTTCAAGATTAAGCATGATTTTTACAGGTGATTTTCGTTACACGTTAGTCAGTAGGCTTCTCTTGTATCCTCTACACCCTTTTTCCATTTTTCTGTCCCGGTTGCCCCTAGAAGAAGGCCGTACTGGCCGAAACGTTGGGCACACTTTCCTTTTAACCCGTTTTGGTTATTTTAGCTGTTTTTTAGTTGTATATTTTGTTTAATTTTACCTTTTAATTGTAGCCTACCTTACCATTTTTACTTTGTTTATAAAAGATATAGGTCAAGTATATTTGCCATGGCAAGATCTACCTTTCCTTCAATTTGGAAAGAAATTCCGAAATCCATGTAGGAGTTATAGCCCTTAAATCACAAAAAAATTACAATTTTTACGTTTTCCGTCGTTTATTTCGGAAACTATTTATGATAGATTTTAAAAGTAATTTATAAAAAGTTCGCCATGGCAACCTAGTCTACCTAGACTGTAATTTTGGGGAACATTCACAAGCCAATGTAGGAGTTATTGTCCTTTTTGACCGAATTTCCAAAATTGTCATATTTTTTGACTTTTATTTTCAAAACTTTAAAAGATAAAGGTCAACTGTAAAATGATAAAATATTTGCCATGTCAAGATTTACATTCTATGCAATTTTGGAAGAAATTCTCAAACCTATGAAGGAGTTATTGCCCTTTAGTTACCAAAAGTTTCCAATTTTTATGTTTTTTATCATTTCCAAAACTATAAATGATAGAGGGCGAGTGTAAATTGATAAAATGTTTGCCATGTCAAAATCTATCTATCCATTAATTCTGAAAGAAATTCTTAAACCATTGTAATAGTTATTGCCGTTTATTAACTATAGTTATTGCCGTTTATTAACAATTGTTATTGCCGTTTATTAACTATAGTTATTGCCCTTATTACCTTGATCAACTTACATCCAAGTTTTCGGATGAATTAAAGTCTCCATTACTATAGATATTAGGATCGTCTAACGCATACATCTCTGATGGTAGGTCAGCATCCATGCAAAATTGGGCTGTGTGCTATATAATGAGGCGAACTTTGTAATCATTGATAACCTTTGTTAAAATTTTGCCCAGAGGCTGATGGTTGCCAGGTGAGCGATACAGGCTCAGGTGAGCCTCTGGTTTCATTCTTCAAACCAAAGTTTAGCTTCCGGATTCCAAAATATAGGCAATGGAGGAATGGTATTTGATTTTTTTGTGAGGAAACAATTGTTTCTCATATTGTTTTAGCTGGCAGTAATAGTGTCGGAAAGGAGTCAGTAATAAAAATGTGATAATTGTAAAACATTATAATTATATCTAGCAGAATGTTAACAATTTTCCTCAATGAGGTGTGTCAATTTGTTCCTTCATTTGGATGAGATTATTTCATCTTCTCGAAAGCTGCTCCAGAGGAACAGTTGCCCCGGTCTGTGACCCACTGATACATGTTCACACATTTAAATTTTAACGGCTAGCACTTTGCTCGTCATTGTACCGTTTGGAAACAAAAATTCAAATGTTTCAACACTTTCGTGGAATAGTCATTTAGATGCAATTTTGACGGGACCATTGGGTCGATGCCACTGCTTGTGGACCAGAGGTCCCCAAGGGTATCCACCAGCCCAATAGTAAGACTTGTAAGACATGAAAAAATACCTTGCGTTTTATAGAATTTACTGTTTTTATCAAAATTCAAAACCTTAAAAATACTAAGGCTTCATTCCTTGTATGGCACTCGGTAGATGTCATTGGTACTGGATTTGGCCTCCTATTTCGATGTTATTTGGTAATGAGTTCTTCTCTTTTTACTTCTTTTGTATTATGGCGTTCCATATTATTTGATTTTAATGCTGCTGATGAGAGGTTACCCCTTGAAACACGTATACAGCATAACGAAATTTACTATTTTTCTGCAACTTCGGTATTTTTGTATATCAAAAATTTTGTTTTTCTTGTAACGTTCATTACACAGCACCTTTAGAATCAAATAAAATGATTGAGCGTTTTACATTTTATTTCACAACAACTCCAGTGCCAGGATACCGTTTCATAGCACCAAGTACAAATGACAGGCACATATTTCTAACAAATTTAAACATATTTGATCATATTTTGAAAATGATCCAAAAGAAGGAACAGAATATAGAGGAAATATACGCAACCCCCCCCCCCTTGTTCTCACATAAACGGGTTTCGGTGATAAAAGCGACTACTTTTTCGGCAAATATCGAGCTTATTTGGGTTGATTGATTGATTGAATATTGTTTAACGTCTACTCAGCAATATTTCAGCTATATCAAGACGAGAACAAGTTTGTTAATAATTAATCACTTTTGGGTATGGAAAGGGCCATAGGTCGGGATATTCTGACTGCCACTGGAAAAGTAGGGTGAAATCGAAAGGGGCGGAAAATTTTGCCTTGTAGTCGATCACCTATGGACCACCCCAAAAGGAGCTTACTACAAGGGTTCTTTAACGTGCAGGAAGCGTGGCATTTCTTCCAACACGTGGACCTGAGTTTACATCCCATCCGAAAGATGGGTTGTGTATTTATTAATCCCACACAACCACGGAATGGGTCCTATTTCTATATCCCGGGACTCTCGGGGTCAGTCCCCGCTTAGGAGGGGTCACACCCCGCAAGCCGGAGATACTAGGTCCTATTTCTATATCCCGGGGTTCCCTCGGGGTTCCCTCGGGGTCCTCTGTAAGACTCATACTCCAAGCTCAGAGGATGCTGCGGGCCTATTCATAAGCCGGGACCGCGCACGGCGGAGCTTATTTGGGTATGACAGTCATTAATCTATGCAGATGGCAATTTCAGTGACTATTGTCTCTTAAGTTCAGATCAAACCAAACCACCGGAATACAAACAAAATGTGTAAAAACCCATAGACAAAAAAATAGATCTAAATAGAATTAAAAGTCAATATTATCACAGAGCTTTGCACGACTGATATACTTCTTTTTATACAATTTTTTTTAAAAATAAGATTTTCGGCGATGTTTTTAAATGAAACCAGATTTTTTGGCCAGCACAGACTGAGTGATTGGTACCATTTAGAAACACAAGCAGAATCATCGACCCGTTTAACATACTGTAAACCGGGAAATATTCGCGCCGTCTTTTTTTCGCAGTTTTCAAAATAGATTTCATTTTGCACAATCTATAATTCGCAGATGTCCTCCGCAGCGCTATTAAACCCAAATATTGCATCAAAATATTCGTGACTGCTTCATTCATTACCACGAAAATAGCGAAAATTTTCCGGTTTATAGTATGAATCTAATGTCTCTTCAGTGCAGATAGAATCAAAACAATTGAAAAGCAAAAATTAAGAAATAAATAAAACCAAAAATTAAGCTGAAAGAAAATAAATAACCAATCATGACATGAACAGATAGAAGCAGCTAGAAAGCAATTGTTGAACTGAAATCAAAGGATGTTGAAGACTTTAAGCTTCCGAGATAATATCAGATCTCTTTTTATATACTCAGTACATTTGTCCCGATCCAATACATGTTTTGGATCTAAAACACCATAGTTGTTTTGAGTTCACCAAATATTATAACTTATTTTGCCCATATAGACTCAACAATAACTAGTACATAAATAGATCCTTCTCACATCCTAAACAACAGAGCAGTTACAAAGTTCTTTGTACAAATTCAGATACGAATACCGAACATAATGCCGAAAAAAATCACAACTTTAAAATAAGCGAGAACCGAAACGTCGATCCAAAAAGAATAATATTAAGACAAGGCCAAACCAATTTAATTCTATGCTTGGCGTCAACTTAATTTTTGAACTGGAGGAGGGTATGCGACAAACAAACAAATAACAAAAAAAAAAAAAAAAAAAAAAAAAAAAAAAAAAAAAAAAAAAAAAAAAAAAAACAAGAAAATAAATTTAAAAATAACACCCTTTGGTTCATTACAAGTCAGTTTTCAGAATAAGTTTTAAATTAATGGTGCTATTTTATCATTATTCCCCAATTTAACATATGTCGGTCCTTTGAAACAGTTTTCTTATGGGAATATAAACTTGTTGTCCTTTGAATTGATCATTAAACTCCCATTTTTATTGCAAAAAAAAATGAAAAATATCTCTTGTTTGTTTTATTAAAAAATCACACATCGCCAAACAGAGAAATAACTTGTCTTGGCACAAAGAAACAACGATATCACATATAACACGCACAAAAAAGAGACATTCAAACGGATGAACAATACAGTAATACAAAAGAACAAATTGGACTGAAAACAGTACAAAAAAATCATTAGGAAACCCGGTGGTTTCATTAGGTGCATCTCATTTAGTAAGCACGGTCTGGTCCACTAGTCACTCGGCATTAGGTGTCGACTGGTTAATAAGCTCGACAGATGTCTTCCATGGAACCATTCACTTCCCTTAATTATTAAAACTTTATATTTTTCATTTCAGATTATAATGGGAAGAGAAATCAGACAAACGGGACGAAGAGTATTTCGGTTTATCCGATCATTTGCCGGAAAGGTAATACTAGTTAATCAGGATTTCACGGTAGGGGAGGAGGCACAACCCGGAATTCAGCCGTTAAATGTTTAAGGTGTCTGCCGGGTATTATTTTCCTATTATAGAATTTTGTGAAATTTTCTGTTTAGAAACACAACTATATTACTGTTAAAAATATAAAATAAAATTTGGGGGGTCACCGAGCATTTAAACGCAAAAAACTAAAATTGAATTTTACAAAGAAATGATAAGGAAAATTATTATATAAGAGGATAGCTTGAAAAATCTATTATAGATTTTGTTCATACTTTGCATGCGTTTTGAAATCATCATATAGTTTATATATCAAAAATAAAAATTAGGGGTCACCGTTGAAATAAGAGAGATAAATTGCGAAATGTTAATTTCTCTAGTGATATCTATGTTAAATTCTTTTTATCAAATTATCTCCCTTGCATTATTTCTGTGTTCTGTAAATCCAGCGACTGATTTAAAGCAAGAATGTTTTAGTTCACCCTTTTCTTATTAAAATGTTGTAAAAGTGATAAGAAAAATTAATTTCAAATACTTTGCATTTTTTTTTACATTTTAAATAACTATTTTGTTAATTTTTTAACGAATAAAACCTAAATGAACAAGTATTAGACAAAAATGGCGGAATAATACCACTGAGACATCTTAAGAGTATTTGTTGTTAAAATAATTTCAAAATACAAGGAAGCGCACCAATACTATAATCCGGTCTCGTAATCTCACGGTCGAAAGTCTCTCTTATTTCTTTCACGAACAGGAAAACTGGACTGCAAAAATAGTATTTAAAAAAAGGATATGATATCCGAAATTTTTTAAAAGATTGATTATGGTCAGATATTTTATTTTTTTAGCGTCTTCGTGATATCTTATGTCAGGCCAAACATTTCATTTTTTAAAAAGTTTTTGGATGTTGTCGCCGAGTTCGTCATGACTACCATTTTAACTTTGGACATATCATTTCTCATATGAAAGGTGATGAATGTGCTCAGTACCGAACGTAGCCGGTCACATTTCTTACGGAGTTCTTGTGGACATGCGCTTGCATGGAGTTGTATCTAACACGAATAACACTTGAACAACGGTATATGCTGCACTTCCATGTACATTGAACTGAGTTGCAAAACGGAAACCTAATTTTAGTAAGGCAGGGATCTTTTGAATTCCAAAGGGGGGCGGGAGAGGAGGGCTGGGATTTTCACCACCGCCAGATTATTTTTTTCCGATATACACAATGGTAGGAAATTTTGCTTGGATCCAGATTTTTTTCAAACCAGGTGCTGGTCATAGAATTTTTTGGGGCAAAAATTGGAGCCAAAATTTTTTTTTCAAAAAATTACCAGACCCCTTAAAATCAGACGGTCCGTGCCTAAAATCTAAATTTCTATAAGGCCTATTGTACTTTTATAAATCTACCTGTCTTCCTATTAATGATGACATACAGAAATTTCAATTTAATTTATTCCTGTCAGCAACCCCTTTTTTACCGCCGCTTGAAAAGTTGGAGGTATAATGTTGGGGTTGTCCGTCTATCCGTGTCCGACTTTCCCCACGTCCGTCGGTTTCTCCTGAAGGTACCCATTTCTTAGCCTCTATTCCTCCTGAAGCACTGAATAGATTTTCATGAAACTTTGACAGTTTTTGTAACATAATGTAGATATGCACCTCTTACTCCAGAATTTGAATTATTTTTAGCCGGGTCGAACTCGGCTTATAATTTGATGAATGGTGTCTGGGCGTCCGGGCGTCAACTTTTGGTTTCCGCATGATATCTTGAGAACCTTGTTATATCTAAATGAAACTTTGCATGGGCATGAGTTATGATTAAAGGAGGAACCCTATCGATTTTGAGGTTTGTGCGACAAAGGTCAAGGTCACAACTTCTCAAAATATAACAAAAAAAAATTTAAACATTTCAATAAAGCCTAATATCACATGTTTGGTATTATTTGATAAAAAAAACAGCTAAAAAGTTTTATTGTTCATATAAAAGTAGTTTTTATATTGCTAGAACATGTAAATTCATTTCATAGTTCTAATTATGTACTCCAACACACTTTTTTGGGGTTTCAATAACTTAAAAATAAGATATAATGAAAAGTCAAACTTAAAAAGGGAGGTAATTAATCAAATGTGAAGAAGTATTCAATACTATTAAAAGTCTTTTGCAATGTCCAGTTAAAATAAAATCTTAGATGAAAAAAATACATTTGTGTATTCTGATTTTTTGTAAATTACCTGCATTATAAGGGGAACCCCTGCTCAAATTTTTGTTGAATGGTGGTCTGAAATGGGTTGTAATGGATAGTGGAGCTTTCAGTTGCCATGGACACCAAGCCAGAACACTGAATCTTTGAGAAAAAAGTATTCTGCTACAAAATTTTCGTCATAATAAAAAATAGATTATAAAGGGAACCCCTGCCAATTTTTTTAGGAAAGGGGGACTCGAAATGTTTTGATCTCAGCAATACGTATTACCTGAATTATAAGGGGAACCTCTGCTCATTTTTTTTTTGAATGGTGGTCTGAAATGGGTTGTAATATGTATTGGAGATTTCGGTTCCCATGGATACCAAAACAGAACATTGAATCTTTGAAAAAAAGTATTTTGCTACAAATTTTTGGTCACAATAAAAAATAGATTATAAGGGGAACCCCTGGTCTGAAATGGATTGTAATGGATATTAAAATAATATGGCCTCAGGCAGAAATTGTGTGGTTTATACATTAACATCTGTGTATATTACATGTACCTTTTATATTGCATCATTGAATTTAACATGTACCTGAAATAGCAATTTTTGGCAACCACATGTTTCATAACTTGATTAGTGGTACACAAGTTAAATTTGAAGGGGAATTGATGTTTTAAAACTTCAATAACATCGATAGCAAAAAATCCTTTTCTTAAATAAAACCCTATTGCAAATTAAAATGAAAAAAATAAAAAGTATTCAAACAAAAATTATGAACAAGGTAAAACCATGACAGTTAATTGTTCTATTTTATTCTTTCTTTATTAGTATGTTTCCTATAAATGTGTTTGCACTAATAGATGTAGTATAAAACTATTGCTATACAGTATGTTATGTTCCTCATATGGCAATGGTAGCTGATGAGGTGAATTTAGAAATTTTGATATTTGATATATAACAATAATGAAAGCATATGAGGGACATTTTGCAATCAATGCAGGAAGGATTGATTTAAGAATTCAATTTTTAAACACTAAATTAATTTACTTATTCAAAGCATATATAAGAGATTTTCAAGATCAAAACTATTTCAAACAATTTTAGACTGGTCGAGACAGGTTGAGACTTTTTCAGCGCTAAATCAGACTGGTCAAGACAGGTCGAGACTCTTTCAGTACTAAATCAGACTAATCGAGACTCTTTCAGAACTATATCAGATTGGTCGAGACTTTTCAGTACAGGTTCAGACTGGTCGAGACTTTCAGTACAGGTCCAGACTAGTTCAGTAAATTTCAGACTGAATCAGACCTTGGTCGAGACTACTTTAGTTATTTTCAGACAAGATGAGACTGGTCGAGTACTTTTTCCGTTTCAGACTTTTAGTGTTTTGTAGTGTATGTATCACCTAGATTATAACCCCTGCCAAATTTTTAGCCAAGTTACGACAAAGTCAAACATCCTGCGAAAGTTCCATTATAAATCTCTGATTGAAATGAAAGAATTCATATGCTTATGTGCAACTATTTGCATATCCGATGATGTACTTATGAAAATAACAAATATTCGCAACTCGACTTTCGCACTTTTGTTGCGTTTTTTATTTCTTATTTATTTTTTGGGGGTTCCAAGAGCAAAACATGGACTTAATGTATTTCTACAATTTTTACTGTTACCCACTTATTATTATTTTGGGGGTTCCAAGAGCAAAACATGGACTTAATGTATTTCTACAATTTTTACTGTTACCCACTTATTATTATTTTTCAAACACAATTTTCTGGTGAATGTTGCATAAATCTAATAACTTTATATTTTTAGTGTATGTTGCTTATATTAGATTCCAACTTTAAAAGAAAAATCTTAAACAAAGATAACTTATTGATTTTGTTTGTGGTGTGTTATGCCTTAAATCTTTATAATCTATATTTTTTCATTATTTTTACAGTGGTACGACAAAAACAACAACAACTTAGATGAAAAGAAATCACCAATATCTATGATAAGCTTCCATAATGAATATCACGCACAACAGAAACAACAAGAGCAGACGATATATGAACAACAAACACTGCAACAACAGACGACACGTGAACAACAACAACAGACAACACATGGACAGCAAACACAGCAGCAGCAGACACGTGCTGATTTCACACTATATTCGAAGAAATGAAACAGTTTCAGGAAACCACAGATGAACAAGACCAGAGTGCATATGACCAACACAAACAGAATGGTGAGCCTAGTGTAAATACTTTTCTTGCGATTATAATAATATAAGAATTAAAAGAATAAGCAAAATGAGCATAAATCGACCTGATTAGACATACATTCCAGTTGTGAGGTTACAAACAGTTTTTACCTTTAGATAAACACAAAAACTTTCAGCTTTCAGTTGAAAGAGTGTCATATTGGGCATCTCTTAGTACATACATGCCATTCAGTATTGACTGTCCTCTGATTAGTGATACACCTTAAATTAACAATGAAGGGGATATGGAGTAAATGCAAATGAGACAAAGTCTCTACAAATACATGGTAAAAATAAGCAATGGAAAAACGCTTTTATTGTTGTTCTCCATCTTAAAGTTCACACTATATTCAAAGAAATGAAACAGTTTCAGGAAACCACAGATGAACAAGACCAGAGTGCATATGACCAACACAAACAGAAGGGTGAGCCTAGTGTAAATACTTTTCTTGCGATTATAATAATAATATAAGAATTAAAAGAACAAGAGGCTCTCAAGAGCCTGTAACGCTCACCTGGGCCATTGCTGACAGATACAGTCAAAAATAATAATACCAATGTTGAATGCCAATCTTGAATGTGTTCAGACAAGCCAGACACATTTTAAGAAGGGGACAAACAAAGGTCCATTGTGACCAAGTGTGATTCCAATTGGCCAAGTACTTTCAGAAGAGAAGATCTTGGAATATGTTTCCCCATAGGGTCCAATGTTAAACTAAGTTCCCCGCTGGTGGCCATCTTAGATGATGTGCAGACTTGCCGGACTCATTTTTGAAAGGGAACCACCTAACGACTATTCTGGCCAAATTTGGTTCCGGTTGGCTCTGCGGCTTCAGAGAAGAATATCTTTGAATACCTTCCCATAGGGTCCAATGATAAAACCAAGCTTCACGCGCTGGTGGCCATCTTGGATATGATGCGGACTTGACAGACACTTTTTTGAAAGGGGACCAACTTAGGACTATTGTGAACATCAATATCTATTTGGAAACCAAATTTCATTGAAATCAGAAAATGTTGAGTTTTCCCGCCTTTTTTTTGCGGCCATTTTGAAAATGGCGGTCAACAAACAATTTTCAACATCTGTTTTGAAGTCGCAACATCAATATCTACTTGGAAATCAAATTTCATTGAAATCAGAAAATGTTGAATTTTCCCGCCTTTTTT
>MJUU01013698.1:181892-214122 GCA_002080025.1 Modiolus philippinarum | reverse complement strand
TTTTTAGTAACAGCGGCCATGTTGTTTGGTCTTTGGACTAATCGAACACATTTTTGAAACTGTATACCCTGGTGATGATTCAGGCCAAGTTTGGTTACAATTGGCCCAGCAGTTTAAGAGGAGAAGATTTTTGAAATTGTAGACAAACAATGTATAAAAGAGCAAAAATTTGACAATAAAGGGCAATAACTTCAACATGGGTATTCAGATTTGCTTCAAAATTTTCAGAGGGATAGATCTTGGTATGCTGAACATTTTTGCAATTTCAAGTTGGCTTCTATCTGTTATAGTTTTCCTAATAAAAAATTAAAAATATTAAAATTTTGAAAATTTTACGGAAAAGGGGCAATAACTCCAAAATTGCAGGGCGGGTAGATCTTGTCATTCTGATCATTTTTACCCTTGTCAGATTTTTGATATCTGCTACGGTTTTTGAGTTATTTGCCAAAAACAGCAATCTACCCCTACGTTCTATTTTTAGTAACAGCGGCCATGTTGTTTGGTCCTCGGACTAACCGAACACATTTTTTTAAACTACATACCCTGGTGATGATCCAGGCCAAGTTTGGTTTCATTTGGCCCAGTAGTTTCAGAGGAGAAGATTTTTGAAGAAATGTTTACGACGGACGGACGGACGGACGACGGACGCCAAGTGATGGCAAAAGCTCACCCTGGCTTTAGCCAGGTGAGCTAATAAGCAAAATGAGCATAAATCGACATTCCTAAGCCGTCTTAACGTTTTTTTTACGTTAACTTCGCTCAATAGTTTTACAATTGTTTTTTACCTGCGTCATAAACGGTGACCGCAGGTCTAGGAGCCGCTCGACTTCGTCCGTTTGTCCGTCCGTCACGCTTTGGGGGTACCAAGTTTGTGTAATCTGAAACTCAGACACCTTTAACCCGATACTTTTGAAACGTTGCACAATTGTTTTGGACACATTGAAGATGTGCACCTACCGTTTTGGTGAGATTTGGATAAAAATTGTTGAATTTAGTCATTTTTTCTTCAAATTTTAACATTACGGTACTGAGTTTGTGTAATCTGAAACTCTGACACCTTATACCTGATGCTTTTGAAACTGTGCACAGTTGTTTTGAACACATTGAAGATGTGCACCTCCTTTTTTGGGGAGATTTGGATAAAAATTGTCGAATTTATCCATTGTTGAACTTAAGTCATTTTTTCATTAAATTTTAACATTACGGTACTGAGTTGTGTAATCTGAAACTCTGACACCTTATACTTGATGCTTTTGAAACTTTGCACAGTTGTTCTGAGCACATTGAAGATGTGCACCTCTCCTTTTTGTGAGATTTGGATAAAAATTGTCGAATTTATCCATTGTTGAACTTTGTCATTTTTTATCAAATTTTAACATTATGGTACTGAGTTTGTGTAATCTGAAACTCTAACACCTTATACCTAATGCTTTTGAAACTTTGCACAGTTGTTTTGGACACATTGAAGATGTGCACCTCCCCTTTTAGTGAGATTTGGATAAAATTGTCGAATTAATCCATTTTTGAACTTCGTCATTTTTTCATCAAATTTTAACATTATGTTTTGGGGGTACCAAGTTTGTGTACGGTAATCTGAAACTCAGACACCTTATACCTGATGCTTTTGAAACTTTGCACAGTTGTTCTGAACACAATGAAGATGTGCACCTCCCCTTGTGGGCAGATTTGAATGAAAAATGTTGAATGTATTCATTGTTGAATTTGGTCATTTTTCAGCTTATTTAACATTACAGTGCCTGGTTTGTGTAATCTGAAACATTCACAGCTCTGTCAAAATAATTCTGAAAGTCTGCACTGTTGTTTGAACACATTGATGATGTGAACCTCCCCTTTTGGCCAGTTTTGATTTTAAAAATGTCAAATTTATCTATTATTGAACTTGTACTTTGTATTGTAATGTATCATTTTATATCATCATGGTACTCAATTTTTGTCCAGAGACATTGCAGTGTTTTGAACGCACTGATCATGGGCAGCTATTCTTGAATTTTTGCATTGCTTTCACATATTTGCTCATGAAGATTCAAAGTATGTGTTTATTTGAAACTCAGGCTTGGTTTTAACCTTTGCTGAAGTGATATGGACTATTTTCATTTTATGCTTTGGTCAACTTTGTTCATTTAGTTTTTGTTTTTTTTCTTCTTTTTTTTTGTCTATAATAGTAATAGGGTTGAGCTTAATATAAACTCAGTTATAACTTGCATTTGAAGAATGTTTTGGTAATAAGGTAAATGAATACTTGTTTGAATTGGTAAACCTATACGTGACATTATGTTAGGTTGGGGTAAAAAAATAAATTCTCAGTTGAACATGAGTGACGGTGACGCAGGTCCAGACATGTAATTGGTCTTGTTCTGATTAGACATACATTCCAGTTGTGAGGTTACACACAGTTTTTACCTTTAGATAAACACAAAAACTTTCAGCTTTCAGTTGAAAGAGTGTCATATTGGGCATGTCTTAGTACATGCATGCCATTCCGTATTGACTGTCCTCTGATTATTGATACACCTTAAATTAACAATGAAGGGATATGGAGTAAATGCAAAACAACGGCAGTAGAATACCGAAGGAACAAAGCACAAGATTACACAAATCAAAGTCCAGAGACAAGGCAAAAGCAAGAACACCAAAAGACGGAAGACCAAAGACACCACATGCCCACAAAACACACGAACATTACATATACAACACAAAAAACTAAAGCACTAACAGTGTGAACTCTCAATAAATAAGAGTGACATCAGGTGCCCCGGAAGGGTAAGCATGTCCTGCTCTGTGCACAGCACCTGTCTCACTGTCAGTGGGTCAATCCAGGGTAAAGTCAAAACCGGCAATGTCAAACCAGGGAAGACGCGAATCTAGCTGAAAATGTCAGTTTTTATTTGTGACACTGATATTTCATATCTATCTATGATGTCGTGGTGACGGCCATAGAATTTCCGAAGGGACGAAAGTAACAAAGGCTGAACATATCCCTGACTCAGCAGTTTTTGTGACAGTGCTTTTGCTCTTTTTACAAAGTCACTGTATGTACTGCACGCTCTACAGAAACGAATTAATTGTGAAACATATACTCCATATGCTGGGGATGCAGGTATATTGCTGCAGAGAAAGGGAAAGTTCACAATTGGAAAGTCAAAATCATCACGTTTGTCATATAATCTAGATTATATTGCAAATGAGACAAAAAGTCTCTACAAATACATGGCAAAAATAAGCAATGGAAAACCGCTTTTATTGTTGTTCTTCATCTTAAAGTAGCTATGAGGCCTTCAACATTGATCTGTACTCATACGATCTCGACAATGTTTATTTTATATCTTGTTTATGTTAAACTCAGTTTGTCATACCCCACTTAACAAAGAGGGTTATTCTTCATGCACCCTGTCCGTCCGTCCGTTCGCAAGTTATTTTTGTGACATGTTCAAATTTGGCATGCATCTTGCACTGGACCTCTTTTTGTTGTCTCGAGGTAGCATTGGAACATTAGTGGGTATGCGTTTGTTTAATTCAGCCATTCATCAATTCTCTTTTCCCCACGTTGCACTTTGTGAGTGGGACCTAGTAATAGTCACTATGTGTATACGATCATACCACAGATCTTTGATTGGTTATGTTTTGTAGGACTTATGGGACTTCCAATATTTTTGACACTTTTAAACTATGACAGACTTACAAAATTCGTTTGAATTTTCAAGGATTTTTAGTTACCATATGTACAAGATCATATCTCGCAACCATTTTAATTTGAGTAACAGACTCCCCTTATGTTGCCCTTATAGAATTTCCAATGTTCATCACTTTGTTTTGTCAACCTTTTTCCTTATCATAGAGCTGTTGTTTTAATCCATACTGAACACAAAGTTAATAATTGCAGATTTTACAACATGTGGGGTTTAAAGTTTCTTATGCATCAGGGGACATATGGTTACGTATAGTTATCTTTTTTGTAGTTCACAGCCTTCTCTCTTGTTGCTTCGGTATTTTTTTAAAGGGTAAAGCAACCATACACTAGTCTGCCTGCCTAGGTATTGTAAATTCAGTGGCAGCCACACAAACCTTGTAAATTGTAAGAATTTCCTCAAGATAGATGTTGAAATAAACATACGAGATTACTCCCGGAATGTATACAAAATAGTGTAATCTAAATCAATTGCGAATGTTATTTCCTGTAGTTTTAAGCTGCAAAATTTCATTTCCGTATGATTTAATGTTTTCATAATTTTTTCTTGACGAGACAAAACGCTCCGAGACAGAGAAAGAGAAGAAACAAAAGGACAAACTTCATCTAAAACTGTTCGTCAAGTGTTTCAAAAAGAGCATGAGTACGAAGAGAAATAGACAGATGTTTTTTTTATGAATCTTACTGCTACTTGTATGACTGGATGTTTACTAAGTGAACTTTTTTAACTATTGTTCCGAAATAAATGACTTGATGACAGATAAAATAGTATATTTATGCTTCAACACTTTTTATGTTCCTGTATCAAATCAGACGACCGCCGTGCGCGGTCCCGGCTGAAGAATAGGCCCGCAGCATCCTCTGAGCTTGGAGTAGGAGCCATCCTAACAGAGGACCCCGAGGGAACCCCGGGATATAGAAATAGGACCCAGTATCTCCGGCTTGCGGGGTGTGACCCCTCCTAAACGGAGGCTGACCCCGAGGGTCCCGGGATATAGAAATAGGACCCATTCCGTGGTTGTGCGGGATTAATAAATACACAACCCATCTTTCGGATGGGATGTAAACTCAGGTCCACGTGTTGGGAGAAATGCCACGCTTCCTGCACGTTAAAGAACCCTTGTAGCAAGCTCTTTGGGGTGGTCCGTAGGTGATCGGCTACAAGGCTAAATTCCCCGCCCTTGACGATTTCACCCTACTTTTCCAGTGGCAGTCAGAATTTCCCGTCCCATGGCCCTTTCCATACCCCAAAGTGATTATTTATCAACAAACTTGTTCTCGTCTTGATATAGCTGAAATATTGCTGAGTAGACGTTAAACAATATTCAATCAATCAATCAATCAAATCAGACGACGGTTCAACACGCTCAAGATATCTTACATAATTCTGTATCTGTCTTTCGGTTTGTGATCTTTCAAACGTTTAGAGTTGATCTGCACTGAAGAAACACAAATTGTCGGAATGACCATCTGCATTAACAAAAATTCCATACTTATATATATGTATATATAGTAATTATTAACACTGGGCCGATGCCTCTGCTGATGGACTAATATTCCCCGAGGGTATTCAGCAACACAGTAATCAGTACTTCGATCGATGCTGGCCCGAAAAGCCATTTTATTTGGAAACATGCAATATAGTAAAGATTATCTCCCTCAAGCATTATGTTTGTCCCTAGTTGATCTTGGCTTTTCATTTAAATCTTATTACTTGTTCTCAATTAGGTTTTCACTATTTAGTTCAACTACAATGTCCCCGCTAGTATGCGGACTGTCCTCAAGAGTATTCACCAACCCGGCCAATAGTCAGCAGTTCTGTGCCTTTTTGGTTGATTTGTTTGGAAGCATGCACTATATGGAATTAGGAGAACTGAGAATTATCTCTTCCAAGCATAGCTCTCTCCTCAGATAATTTTTGATTTCCATTAAGATACCATTGATTATTCAGGCCTCAAAGTAGACTTTTATTTAAGGTCGCCAATTGGCCACCATTGACAAAAAATGGTCGCCAAATTGAAAATTTTGGTGGCCAGGAAGAAATTTTTGGTCGCCTCATATATTTTCGGCATTTGAAAAGGTCCAAAATAGTGATATCCCCGTGCAATCAGTATGTCTTTGGTCGCTTTCTTCAAAAGAAATAATTCAGACGATAAGAATAATGATAAGCACAAAACGATTGATACACAAGCCAGGATCATTGACAATTTAATTAAAACTACTAGAAATCAATCTGATACTGACCGTCGTGTTAGTGGACAATACCATTGAAAACTAGACTGCGTACTGATTTTCAAATGTTACAATCCTGGCTAGTTTATCGATCTGTTCATTGATACCCTTATTTTCATTGCATGATTAAGCAACCAAGTCGAATTCAGGGGCTCCGAACACAGAATCCAAGTGGTGGATAGGAAGATGCCATGTCTATTAAGGGTATGCAGGTCATAATACGGAAAGCCTGACCACGAACAATTGTAGCCAAACTATGTGGACAAACGCCACGCTTAATGCAGAATAAATCCCCCTTCTACATTTTTCTTCGGAGAGCAGACTCGCCGGAAGTGGTCAAGAAGGCTAAATTTCCTGCCCCTACCCATTTCTCCCCTTTTCCAGTGGCAATCGAACCGTACTGCCCGGTTGTCCCTTTCACCTGCTATATATATATATAAGATTGATTTTCTTGTTGGCGTCCTGATGTAGCTGAATTATTGCTCACTGAAATTAATTAATAAATCTATAGTCTTTTAAGGGGAGCATAATTTCCTGCCCCTACCCATTTCTCCCCTTTTTTCATTGGCAATGAAATCTAATTGGCCCGATAATCTTCTTTTTTATACAATTTGTAATTTTGTTGAATTGGTAAACTGGTGTTCGTCCTAATATAACTGAAATATTCTTCACTCGACCTTAATCTTACACTAATCAATCAATCGATTGCATGACTCTCTAAATTATTTCAAAAAGGCAATAGATTGAGTAATTGAGAAATCGTGCTGACTTCACCTCAGTCTTATAACAAAATAGATTGAGTAATTGAGAAATCGTGCTGACTTCACCTCAGTCTTATAACAAAATACCGAAGTTACTGTTAATTTATTTTCTGCATATTATATGCATTAAGAGAAGCTTAACATTTTACTTTCAAAATTCAAACTTAGAGATGTGGAAGGAAAAAAATCAATATCAGATTGGCTAAAAAGGCGACTTTTTTTCTAGTCGCCAACATGTAACAATGTGGTCGCCCAAAAGGCGACTGTTTTATATATTTAGTCGCCAATCGCTATATTTGGTCGCCTGGGCGACCATTTCAGTCGACTAAATAGAGCCCTGTTATTTATAATCTATCAGCAACTAGGCAACTTCTGTGAATGGTATCTAACGCGTCTTAATTTGTCATGAATTGATTGATAAAACAGTTAAGGGTTTGACGTTCAGTGAGCAATATTTCGGCTTTATCAAGACGAGAACAGGTAGTGAGAGGTGCGCAAATTAGCGCCCATAGCTTTATATCGGCGAAACGAATTCGGTGACACTATGAAAAAGAAAGGAATTGGGGTAAATGTCAAGGAGACAACATCCCATATCAAGGTTAAAACAACTCAAAAAAGCATCTATAAGGTTTACATCATTTAAACCGAAATTTCATTGTCTTAAACATTTCATTTTTGTAGGAAAATTGTAGGATACGTTTTAAAAACAGCGCAATTTAAAGAAGATTGTTGTAATTTTATTTTTCTGTACGCTTTACAAAGCTTGTTGATTTTTTAATCAATCATATTTCAGACATAAAAATAGCTAAAATCGATTTTCTTTCACTTAAATGTCCATCGCTATTTCACTTACTTGCATATAAAATTTCATCGAAATCCAGAAACATTGCTATTTACGTACCTATTACCTTAATCAATTCAACACAATTGTTAGTTAAAGAAGAAAGAAACAAAGGGTGGAAGGGATAACCGGGAAAAAAGTATTGAATGCCACTGGAAAAGGGGATGAATGGGTAGGGACAAGAAATTTAGTCTTCTAAACGACCCAAGTGAGTCTGCTCACCTTGGACAAATATACAAGGGTTCTTTATAATGATTGGAGCGTGGTGGTTTTTTCATAATATTAAATAATTTAAAAAATGCTTTTCGCTGGTTGGTCTAGACCGCATTTCATTGCTTGTACCTCAGAGTGAATTTCAGCTATATCAGGACGATAACAACTTACTAGTTCTCAATTCATTAAAATGTAAATAAAAGGAGAAAGAAATAAAAGGTGGAAGGGATAAGTGGGGCAACGGTTGGCAAAGGGGAGAAATGGGTAGGGGCAGGAAATTTTAGTATTTTAAAAGACCCCCCAGTGGGTCTGCTTTCCTTAGAAAAATAAACAAGGGTTCTTTATACTGCATGGAGCGTGGCGTCTTTCCACCATATCAAATGATAAGAAATTTGCTTTTCAAGGATTGGCCAAGACAGCATTTTATTGACTGTACCTCACGTGAGTATCACTATCGGCTAAGTGCGAATCGAGCCAGGAATTCTTACTGTAAATAGCGATGTTATATTACTGTAAACTATTGAATTATGGGAATATGAGCTTTGTTTATCTTTTGAAGACAATAATATAATCACATTAGAGGTAAGTTCTTATTTCAAAATATCATTTTTAAGTAAAACGGGTCTAAAAAGGCAAAACATTACGTTTGTTTACTTTTTAAACGTTTATTTAAATTACCTTATGTTATCTATTATTAATAAACTGCGAATCATTTTTATCGATTATTGTTATCAAATAACTGAAGGAAGCGACTTATTATTGCAGTTAAAATATCTATACATTTTACATAAAATATACTTTTCCACACAAAATCTTGTATTTGTTTTCTGTTTTCTTGTTTTACCAAGAATCTAGACTTTGATTTTTATAATTAACTTATCCTTTTTTCTTCTGTGTTTCAAAACTATAAAGATTAAAAAACGCGACTGACGGTACGAAGCAAAAGACATATCCAGAATTTTATTTCGAAAGTGCAGGGATAATCAGGGAAAATCGAATAACACATAAAATAGTATGGATTAATTTTGCAACTTTATAGCTCCTATGGCCATAGCCAGGGCGAGCCCTTGCCATCACTGACGACCATCGTCTGTCCAACGCAATCTTTTCATTCAAAGGTCTTCTATGAAACACCCGAGGGAATGGGGGTAATAACAAAGTTGACGATCAGAGCCGTTAAGAGCCAAGAACTGAGCGATTAAGAGCCAGTCCAAGAGGCAAACAGACTACGCAGGTGCAAAACAACTGACAAAATGTGCCATCGGAACGGTGCTGACTTGACACAGGCACAGGCATTTCAAAAGAAATAGTGAGTTTAAGCAGTTTAATGGCATGCCAACCCTCTCCTTTCACTTTTTGTAGTGTCCAGCAGCAACACAACAGCAACTGCCTGCGTGAAAAGGTCACTGACAGTGAAAAGAAATTTTCATCTCAGTATCAAGAAAAAAATGAATCTTGAATCAAAGTTTGGACAGAAACTTCAATCCCCCCTTTTGAAGGGATTTATATCTATCAGAACTTTTTCAGATGAGCGTATGAGACGTAGTCTTTTAAGATAGTCTTTTTAGTCCCTTCAAATTGATGGACCAGAATTGAACTTGATTCTTTGCAACGATTAAGAAGAAAGTCCGGAAAATTTGTATTTCACCAACATTTTATAAGTCAAAGGCTTCTAACTAAATCATAAATACACTGACCGTAACAAACGTTTAACCCGATCTGTGACTAATGGTGAAGACAATATAAAAATATATGAATATCTGCAAACATTTTTGGAAAAAATATGGTTGAAGGATAGACGAATGGACGGAGCGCAAGCCGCTAGTTCCCTTTGGCTATAAATACAAAAAATACCGAAGTTGCATAGGAGGAAAAGGGCCGCACAGACTGTGCCGTTTTATTTCAGAATGGATTTTGTATAGTCTAGAATTATAAATAATTCCGATGTTTATCCATCGATGCAATGAACCTTATTTAGTGATATTATCTAAATCGAAAAAATATGGGTAATCGAAAACGTCATTAATTTTTTTTAAAATTAAACTTTTCCTTTTTTCAAAAATACAAGCTCCTTTGACTTTGAACCATTTAGATTTTAAAGTAGGTATCAAGCTGAGCACGAAGAATATATCATGTCTTATACATCGTCTAAAACCAGATTACACCGGCGGATTCAACACCCGAAAAAGGGTCCAATGTGGTTCTAGATTGATGGGTTCCGATATACTCAATCTAATTAGAATTAGATCTGCCAATTGTTCCTTACGGTCACTGCTACTTTGCAGTGACTATAATGAGCAATTGGTAGATCTAATTTTGATTAGATTGCGATGTACTTTGTGTCACCTAGCTTTTTGGGCAATTTTGCTTAAATTCGGCACGAAGTCTAAAAAAATCGAGAAAATGATGTTCCAATCCCCGGACGAGACCCCCTTACCCAGGATACGCTAGTAAGAAAGAAATATTGTACGCTTTATTTAGCTTGTAAGATTAATGAACAAAATATAATCCGTTAAGGGTAAGTATGCAATGTATTTGATAGCACCTTTTCTCCCATATATACAATGTACGCGCTCACTGCCTGTTTTCATATATCAATTGAGCATTTTTTTTAAGGCCCATATAAAATTACAACTTACCTCGTGCGTTACTACATTTAGTTCTGAACGATTTTTCGCTCTTGCTATAGCCGGTTGGAAAACGTATCTAGGTGGATTCGAATGGGATTTAAATATCTGGAATGTTTAGTACACACATACTTAATTTATTTGAAATGATAATCGGTGTCGTTTATATTATTTTAATACAAAGAAATACGTAAAATATGAAATAATTGCATTTTTCGTCTGTAATTTGACGATTGATTGAATATTGTTTAACGTCTACTCAGCAATATTTCAGCTATATCAAGACGAGAACAAGTTTGTTAATAAATAATCACTTTGGGGTATGGAAAGGGCCATGGGACGGGAAATTCTGACTGCCACTGGAAAAGTAGGATGAAATCGTCAAGGGCGGGGAATTTAGCCTTGTAGCCGATCACCTACGGACCACCCCAAAAAGAGCTTGCTACAAGGGTTCTTTAACGTGCAGGAAGCGTGGCATTTCTTCCAACACGTGGACCTGAGTTTACATCCCATCCGAAAGATGGGTTGTGTATTTATTAATCCCACACAACCACGGAATGGGTCCTATTTCTATATCCCGGGACCCTCGGGGTCAGCCTCCGTTTAGGAGGGGTCACATCCCGCAAGCCGGAGATACTAGGTCCTATTTCTATATCCCGGGGTTCCCTCGGGGTCCTCTGTTAGGAAGACACATACTCCAAGCTCAGGATGCTGCGGGCCTATTCATAAGCCGGGACCTCGCACGGCGGTGTAATTTGACGAATTTATAGAAATAATTTATGCCTTATCAGTAATAATGTTTTTACTCGATTCGCACTCGGCTTATAGTGATTATTCGGTTTTAACTTCACCAACAAGAGACGACGTTTCATTACCAAACAACCAACCATATTACGCGGTGCTACTCTCATTCGTCACAGTGACCAAAAACAAAAGAAGTCAACGCAAGAAGAACCCCCGTTCATATTAACAGCGCAAACATGGGATTCAAAATCCACCTGATTGAATTCGTTGTTGTGTTATCAAAGTTTTAAATGAGAAAGAAGAGAGGTAATCTGATCGTCATTAGACCTGGTTTAAACCGATCTCTTCGGTGAGACTAAAACCTTAAATATGTGACTTCTTTGTTAAATATGTAATATTGTTGAAAATTTCTTTTTTTTTAACTACCGTCTCAAGACAGTTACGAAAATGCTGTTCTAACAACTAATCAAAAAGCGAAATTTCTTATCACATGTAATAAAACATTTATTCACGTTTAATTTCAAACCAGTCAGTAGTCAGTTGTTTTTCTTTTTGGTGGATGTAAGAGAAAAAAATGGTTTAACTAACAATTA
Organism: Modiolus philippinarum; assembly: GCA_002080025.1. Classification (NCBI taxonomy): domain Eukaryota; kingdom Metazoa; phylum Mollusca; class Bivalvia; order Mytilida; family Modiolidae; genus Modiolus; species Modiolus philippinarum. The sequence continues at coordinate 202,405 of MJUU01013698.1, read as the reverse complement.
TCTTCATCAAGCATAGCTCTATCCTCAAATAATTTGTGATTTCCATTAAGATCCCATTGATTATTTGTAATCTATCAGCAACTATGAATCTTTCTGTGAATGATATCCCAGGCGTCTTGATTTGATCTGCATTGATTGATTGATAAGTTAAAGTTTAACGTCTAGGAAGACAAGCTAGAGTTTAACGTCTAGGAAGCAATATGTCAGCTATATCAAGACAAGAATAGGTTAATTGAAGGTAAAAGAAGAAAGAAATAAAAAGTGGAAAGGGTAATAGGACAACGAGTTTTGATTGCTGCTGGAAAAGGGGAGACACGGGTAGGGACAGGAAATTTAGCCTTCTGTACGACCCCCAGTGAATCTGCACTCCTTAGAAAAATATAAAATGGTTCTATATACTGCATGGAGCGTGAAGCTATTCGACATTATTAAATCATAAGAAATTTTGCTTTTCGCTGGTTGGTCAAGACAGCATTTCCTTGACTGCACCTCAGTGTGAGTAGATCTCACGTGAGGTATACTTGGGGTTTTAATTTCATCAACCAGAGACGACGTTTCATTACAAAAAACCCCAACCAATCACAAACAACCACATTTCGTGGTGTTACTCTGATTCGTCTGTGTGACATAAACGGAAGAACGTTTTGACAAGGTGACCAAAACAAAAAGAGTAAATTAATGCTTGAAAAAGTCCCGTTCATATTTAACAACGAAAACATGGAATTCATCCGCGTGACATAAATTAAAACTAGAATTCGCAATCATATAGACAAAGAAAACATGTGAAGGGAATTAAAATTCCATGGCATTGCATTCGTTGTTGTTGTCAAATTTTTAATGAGAAGGAAGAAAGGTAATTTGGTCGTCATTAGACCTAGTTTTTACCGATTTCTACACTGAAACTTAAAACAAATACTGTTATGGTAAATATATGAATGAAACAAAAATGGAATGTAATACAAAACAGGAATGTCATAAAAATATGTATTACAAAACAGGAAGGTCTTAAAATATATGTAATACAAAACAGGAATGTATCAATATACATGTAATACACAGCAGGATGGTATTAATATAAAAGTGTAACTGTATATTGGCGTTTCTATCTCTTTCTATTCATCAAACAATTTGTGTAATGTATCAAGATCAAGATTACTGTATCTGTGACGTAACATGTCATTTTTGTTTTGTATCTGACGTCGCTGAAATATATTGCAAATACTTTGCTCAATATTACTAATATATGATATACAGTTTAACAGTGTTGAAAATATCTTTAAATGCTGTTCTAACAAACAACAGAAAGCATTATTGACTTTATGTTGGTTTTTCCCGATCCATGTTAGGTGCCAAGTAAATGCACAAAACAGAGGAAAGAATTGTGTCCCAGAAACTGGTTTCCTAAAGTCACCATTATGCTCATGGGCTGTCACCCTGAGACTGGGCAGACATTTCTCTGTCACAGACAGGAATGATGGTTCATGGTTGCTATCTAATCCTGTTGTCCACACACAAACACAACAAGTATTATTGGCTATTCTTAGTGTTATTGGCTATCCTGATTATACGTATGGGTCATCACTCAGTGATCGGGCAGATACTTCTCTGTCAACGGCAGGAATGATAATCCATGACGGTTGCTGGTGTTATTCAAGACAACATATTAAATTTGGATTTAAATGATATCGAACAACCCCAGGTCCCTTACAAATGGTGTCAGAAGTGGGATCGCCTTTGTTATCTAGGCGGTCCAGTGATACGAACCCTGATGATTAAAGAGTACGATATTTGCTTGATGTGATGGTATATATGTGACCCGCCCAAACAACCTGTCTTGTCCAGTAATGTCTAAAGTCCACGAGTCGATGTCGGTTTTACGTGATGTTTTATATGCTGTATTTCGTATCTTTTTAAAGACTATGGCAGAAAGTTCAGACCATGACACCCGGATACACCAGACCACCTTGCTGATAGAGATGATGCTCACCATGAGAATTATGATGACACTGACAGACATGGAAGAGGGGATCTACCAGTCAGACCAAAGGGAGATAACCACCATTTTTACATCAAACAAGAATCCTAAACTGTAAAACAGACTGGGATGAGTATTTTTCCCACTCTGAAGACTGTGTTGAGTTATGAGGACTCATTGAGAGAAATAAAGTACTCACCTTAGCTGCCAGCTGGAGAGGTCCAGCAAGAACTTATTATATAAGCCTTTCAATTGATGAAAAGAGAAATTATGATTTATTAGTGGCCAAATTGCAACAAAGATTCGGAAGTTCTAAGCAACAAAGCAGGTGGCTTTTCAAATTTGAAGCTAGAAAAAGACTACCTGGAGAATCAATAGCCATATTAGGAAATTACCTTCGACAGTGTCGCAGATAACTTACCCTCAACTTGATTCATGCGCCCAAGAGGCCCTTGCTCTAAACCAATTGTACGAATCTAAATCCCTTGAAATGAAATGCAGATGTATTGACAAGAATTGTGAAACTATAACAAGTAATTGAAAGATATGAGGCCATACTAAGAGATAAAGGCATACTAAGAGGTTTGGATCCAATAAAACTAGTTTAACCCCGCTGCAGCAGTTTTGCGCCTGTCCTAAGTCAGGAATTTATTAAGCCTTTGTGTGTCTTGTCCTTTTTCTAGTTAGTTTACTTTATGTCTATAGGAGTCTAGGATGATGTTTATTTCCCTGGACTTGATTGCTTTTTGTTCAGGGACTGACTCCGACCTGCCGTTGGGTGTGGGGTTTTCTCACCGTTCATTGAAGATCTAATGGTGGCTTTGAGTTGCTATTACTCCCCTTTGGGTCGTTGTCTCTTTGACACATTCCCCGTTTCCTTCTTTTTTCTAAGAGAACCTACTTTGAATGAAAAGAAGAAAGCACCAGTAAGACAAGTTTTCAATGAAACAGGGGAGACAATTTACTATGATAATTTGATGGCCAGAGTAGCAAAATTAAAAGGCACCAATGGAACACCTGGCAAACCAAGTTCTTCGACAAGGAAAAAACAGTCTACCTTCTATGGTAAATCAGCAACCAGATGTTATGTCTGTGACAAACCAGGACACCGTTTCAGAGATTGCCTCATTTTTAAGAAATGCATGAGAAGTATTTCAAATATCAGTCCATACAAAAATCAGCAACAGGGAAACTCCAGACCGTCAATGTAGATGACCGTCATTCGACGGATTGATTGATTAGTTAGAGTTTCATTCGACGGATGATTTACAAATAAGGCCAAATTTTAATGAAGACTTGTATGGTTAATATGTTGAAAATTGCGATTAAAGAATTAGACAATTAGGAAAAACTGCAACACCTGGTAAATTTGACAATGGATTTTACACTGTTGGCAAAATACAAAATGTAAAGATAGAATTCTTGATTGATACTGGGTCAACCAAAACAATGGTAACTAATCGAATTTTTGAAAAGATACCAAATGATCAAAAACCTGACTTGGAGCCCTCACAACTCGGTATTCGTGATGTAAAATGGTAATGCTGTTCAAACCTACGGGCAAGCTGTAATGGGACTTGAATTTAATAATGAGCTGTTTCATTTTACTTTAATTGTATGTGATATAGGCCCTGAAGCAATTATTGCCAAGATTTCCTTTTGAAGTTTATAAAAAGGATTGACTACCAGAAAATGGTCTCGCTGACTGACAAAACAGCCATCCAGTGTTGGTTGATTGAATATTGATTGATTGAATATTGTTTAACGTCTACTCAGCAATATTTCAGCTATATCAAGACGAGAACAAGTTTGTTAATAAATAATCATTTTGGGGTATGGAAAGGGCCATGGGACGGGAAATTCTGACTGCCACTGGAAAAGTAGGGTGAAATCGTCAAGGGCGGGGAATTTAGCCTTGTAGCCGATCACCTACGGATCACCCCAAAAAGAGCTTGCTACAAGGGTTCTTTAACGTGCAGGAAGCGTGGCGTTTCTTCCAACACGTGGACCTGAGTTTACATCCCATCCGAAAGATGGGTTGTGTATTTATTAATCCCGCACAACCACGGAATGGGTCCTATTTCTATATCCCGGGACCCTCGGGGTCAGCCTCCGTTTAGGAGGGGTCACACCCCACAAGCCGGAGATACTAGGTCCTATTTCTATATCCCGGGGTTCCCTCGGGGTCCTCTGTTAGGAAGACTCATACTCCAGTGTTGGGTTGCTGGTGAAGCAAAAATGGTGTGTCGTGTAGAAGCAGTTGAACAGATAACCATTACAGCAAATTATAAATGTTTGTGCCAGTAGATATACCAAACTGTGAAAAATTAGTGAAAACTGTACTGTTGAACCATCTTTACGCCTGTTTGAAGAAAAGAACATTTCCATTTTACCCGCCATATTAGAAACTTGTACCCAAGATAAGTTTGTTAGCTTTCATAACTTCAGTGAGGATGCATGTACCATTTTTTCTAAAATGAAACTAGGAGATTGTGAATCCTACTATGAAATGAGCTTTGGATCAGTTTGTAGTTCTTATGTAATGGACAACAGTGAAGATCAATTTTTACCAGATTATTTAAAAGACTTATGGGAAAGAAGTTCCGTACACCTAGAAACAGATGAAAGCATAGCCCTTGGCAAACTGCTGACCAAATATAAATCTGCATTTTCTAAAGCCCCTTGTGCGAACCAGTCTAATTAAGCATGAAATAAACACAGGAAATGCAGCTCCAATCCGTCACCCACCTAGAAGACAAAAGACAAATAGAAAAAGATGATATTAATAGAATGATTGACCTTGGTGTTATTGAACCGTCAAAATCAGCTTGGTCTGCTCCTGTCGTTTTAATTACAAAGAAGAGCAGCAATGGTGAGCCCGGAGGGACCAGATTTTGTGTAGACTTCAGATCCCTCAACCAAGTAACAAAGGATGATGCTTACCCTTTGGTCCGAATTGATGACTGTTTAGATGCGCTAGCTTTTTCCAAAATGCTATGGATGTACGGACTTGTACTCCGGATTCTGGCAACTAGAAATGAGCGACATGGACAAAGAGAAGTCATCATTCGCAACTAGCCAGGGGTTATATCGGTTTAAAGTCATGCCGTTAGGGCTAGCCAATGCACCCAGTAGCTTTCAAAGGTTAATGGAGAATGTTTAAAGGGGACTCCAGTGGGAGGAATGTTTACTATATCTTGATGATATCATTGTTCCAGCTGCTACTGTAACAGAAGCTTTAGAGAGATTAGAGCATGTTTTTTCGAAGATTAATTGATGCTGGCCTAAAATTAAAACCTTCAAAATTTGTATTTTTTCAAAAGAAAGTAAAATTTTTAGGGCATGTAGTCCCTGAAAATGGAGTTCAAACAGACCCAGAGAAGACAGAAGCAGTGCAAAAGTGGCCAAGGGCCAAAAAACAGAAAAAAAATGGGCAGCTTTCTTGGCTTATGTTCCTACTACAGGAGATTTGTTCCAAAATTTGCAGAAATAGCCCGGCCATTACACCAATTGGGCGAAAAGTCAGCTGAATTCAGATGGAGTGACCATTGTGAGGAAGTATTCAGTAAATTTAAAGAAGAACTAACAGCACCAACCCTCCTAGCATATCCAATAATAGGGTCTATGTTCATATTAGACACAGATGCCAGTCAGAAGTCTGTGGGAGTATCTTATCACAACAACAGGAAGGGAAAGAAAGAGTCATAGCTTACATGAGCAAAACTATGAATAAACATGAACAAAGCTATTGCGTAACCCAAAAAGAACTTTTGGCAGTAGTATGTGTTCTACGTCACTTCCATTCTTATCTTTACGGTCAGAAAACTTTACTAAGAACAGACAATGCAGCTGTAAGCTGGATACCTATGATAAAACAGTTGAACACAGATCAGGCCAGAAACATAGAAATGTTGATGCCTTGTCCAGGAACCCCTGTGCTTCTTCAAAGAAAGGAATAGAGAGACAAACACGAGTAACGAGGAAGATGATGAAGATCAAGACCATTTAAGATTATATGCAATAACACGAAGTCAGACCAGTGGCACTTGCAACAAAAATCAGTTTGAATTGAATGGATGTGATGCCCAGACAATAAGACAACATCAGTTAGAAGACAAAAACATAGGCCACCTAATGGATCAGTTTAAACAAACCAATGAAAAACCAAATTGGAATTCAATTTCTGATAAATCTCCAGAATTTAAAGCTCTTTGGAGCATGTGGGACCGATTTACAATTAAACATGGAATTCTTTTAATTAAATGGATTGAAGAAAACAAACAAGAACACCTTAGATTGGTTCTTCCAGAAACACAAAGCTACAATATTGAAATATCACCATGATTTACCTACAGCTGGTCACTTAGGTGTTGGAAAGACACTTGAAAAGATAAAATCTAATTTCTATTGGCCCAAGATGAAACTTTACATATAAAATTTTATCAGGAAATGTGATTCCTCTGCAAGCAGGAAACCAGTTATTCAAATAGGAAATAGAGACCCACTGGGAGAATACAATGTTCGTGGTCCAATGGAGAGAATAGCTATGGGCATCCTCGGTCCCCTGCCAAAGACCCAGAATGGTAATAAATATTGCCTTGTTCTAACAGATTGTTTTTCCAAATGGACAGAAGCATACGGAATTCCTGACCAAGCAGCCACAACAATAGCCGAAGTATTTGTTAATGAGTTTGTATGTCAGTTTGGTGTTTCCATACAACTACATACCGACCAGGATAGTAGTTTTGCGTCTCAAGTTTTTCAACAGATGTGTGACCAACTGATAGACAAGACTAGATCTACATCATTTCATCCACTGGTTGTGTTGAGAGATTCAACAGAACTCTTGTTAATATGCTTAGCATGTATTGTTTGAAAGACCAGAAAGCCTGAGATAAATATTTGCCTCAAGTGTTACTGGCATACCGTTTTTCTGTTCATTCAGCAACTGGTTACACTCCAAATTATTTGACTTTTGGAAGGGAGGTAACTCTTCCACTTCAATTAGATTATGGGTAGTATTAAAATAGGGTGCATGAATTGTAGAGGTCTGTCGTATGATAATAACGTCGGGAAACAAATTCTAAATTCCCAAAATATTTCTGAATTAAATTCAATAACTGAAAGTAATATAACATTAATGAAGACAATAGACAAAATTCCAAAATACTTCTATAAACTTTTCATAGAGAAAATAAAAGGAAAACCCATTAATATTCAGGAAAAATGGACCAAAAAAACTTGAATTAGAACCTTTAAATGAGGAATAGGAATTTTATTTTAGTTTGCCTATTATGGTAACTGAAGACCCAATCCTCAGGGCATTTCAATATAAATTACTCCACAGAATTCTAGCAACAAATAGTTTACCTATGAAATGTAAGTATAGTGAGACAAAATTTTGTACATTTTGTTCAGAAACAAAAGAAACTTATATTCATCTCTTTTTCGAATGCAATTAAATGAGAACTTTTTGGTTAAAGTTTAGTCAAATTTTAAAAGAATTATGCAAGATAAATTTTTATCCAGTCAAAAAGATATTATATTAGGTACTAATAATCACATGCATGGTGATATCATTAATACTTGTTTGTTAATGATGAAAAGATATATCTATGTTTGCAGAATAAGTATAATATCCCTTCTGTTAATGAAGCCTTTGAGTGGCTCAGATATTATTACAAAATTGACATGGCCTCTGTAATTTTATGCACAAACAATAAAGCCAATTTTATTAAGCAAAAATGGTCAAAAATAAAAAATATTGTAATTGAAACTAGTGATCGGCAAAATTAATCTTTAAAATGATTTGATTTAGTATTATTTATCTATTTATTTATTTTATTTATTTATCATTGTTTTATTATTATTATGTAATTATTATTATTATTTATTTAATTATTATTATTATTTATTTATTTATTTATTTTTCTTCTCTTTTATTTATATTCTGTGTTGATAAATTGGACAGAAAAATCAGGTAATTTCTTTTGCTAAATTATTGTTTACAGTTTTGTGGATAGATTTGTAAATGATATGAAGAAAATAATAAATGACTAAATACCGAAGTTACTGTGAATTTAAATTCTGCATATGCGCATTTCGACAACTTATGTATCTTCAGTGCAGATAAAATCTAAACGTTTGGAAGACCATAAACTCAAAGATGTTTAAAACTGATAGAGAACAAATAGCCAATATGATCTAAATGTGAAGCCATAAAATATATATTACAAAAAACCCTTCCACTTCAAGCCCTTATACCAAAACCCAAAATAGAACAAGATTTTAACCTGCTTAGATGATTTTGTTGAGAATCTGCAAGAAAGACTAGTCTCAGCCCATGAATGTGCCCGTAAAAATCTGAAAAAAGAGTGCCAGATATCAGAAAAAGTATTATGGCATTAAATCTAAGAAAAGAATTTTCACTGTTGGACAACCAGTTTGAATAAATGATCCGACCAGAAAAATTGGAGTGTACATCAAACTATGTGCCAACTGGAAAGGCCCTTACATCATTGTCAAACGTATATATGATTTGACTTAAATGGCAAAAGCTTACCATGTGGATAGACTTATGCCTTACCAAGGGAGAGAATTCCCAAAGTTGTTCAGCCAATATGCAGATGCATAGATGTTAGTGAATAACCTGTTGAAAAGATGCAAAATTTTTATGTAATAAATAAATTATGGATATTTATTTTATTATACTGAGAATCAACCAGGCAAACCCTTTTTGGGAGATTCAGCAATGGACGCATTGTATGTTTTTATAGCTCCGAGGAGCGTATACAACACTTAAGGTGGACGCACCCATGAGTGGACAATCGACTGTCAGGAGATATTTTAGGGCTACACGGATTAGAAATAGGCCATCCTTAGACGTGGTAGACATTTTTATGTGATTTAACCTTCCAGAGGGAAGGAAACCTCTTATTTTTGTTGTTGGGTGTTCTGGATTGATAAAGCTGTTATGCTTAAACCATTGTTAAAGATTTGTTGATTCTTCATTGTTTTGTGATGTATATAATGTAACCAAATGGTGCCACTATAAGCAAAGATGATATATTGCTGTCCTAGACCTTATTGAAGAAGTATCTATGAAAATGATGTCAAAAACATAATAAATTTTGCACATACACATTAAATTGTGTTATTGCAAATTATTGCAAATTGTTGCCTCCAAGACTAGATGACCAAGAAATTATACATGCAGGTAAAAATATTTATTAGATAGACAATGTAAAATAAACACAGTATCAGATGCAAAAAAAAGAGAAACAAAATCAAACTAAGTCAAATGAGTTTGAAAAAACAGTTACAAAGTCTTTGATCATGTTGATCCAACTGCTCCCATTACCACTATGGAACCACCATACTCTTCCATAATGAATGTCCATGAGAACCTCCGCCGTGCTCGGTCCCGGCTTATGATTAGAACGCAGCATCCTCTGAGCTTGCAGTATGAGTCTTCCTAACAGAGGACCCGAGGGAACCCCGGGATATAGAAATATGACCTAGTATCTCCGGCTTGCGGGGTGTGACCCCTCCTAAACGGGGACTGACCCCCGAGGGTCCCGGAATATAGAAATAGGACCCATTCCGTGGTTGTGCGGAATGAATAAATACACAACCCATCTTTCAGATGGGATGTAAACTCAGGTCCACGTGTTGGAAGAAATGCCACGCTTCCTGCACGTTAAAGAACCCTTGTAGCAAGCTCTTTTTTGAGTGGTCCGTAGGTGATCGGCTACAAGGCTAAATTTTCCGCCCTTTTCGATTTCACTCTACTTTTCCAGTGGCAGTCAGAATTTCCCGTCCCATGGCCCTTTCCATACCCAAAATGATTATTTATTAACAAACTTGTTCTCGTCTTGATATAGCTGAAATATTGCTGAGTAGACGTTAAACAATATTCAATCAATCAATCAATCCATGAGAACCTTTAGTGAACCTGCAAAATAAATACAATATTGTTAATATATATATGTGTAGCGTAATTACAGATATGGGTAGCTCTACAAGTACTTATGAAAGTTATTGTCTTTCAGATGTTTGAAAAAGATTGTTGGATGTGTGGGTAGAGATTTGATACCACCAAGAAGTTAAAGAACCACATCTCCAGTAGTGTCCATGCTAAGATGTAGGTCATCTGCCCGTGGTGTACAGACGAGCCAAGGAGGTTTCGCAGGACATAGGAGTTGAAGGAGCACGCTGGGAAGTGTCACAAGACTATCCTCCAGGATTTGAGACCGGACGTCTTGTCTGAAAGGAATGGGTACTACCTTTCACTGTTTCCAGACTGCTACAGGAAGGTTGTGAAACCAACATCTTTCTACACCCCACAGCCAGGTCGCTGAAGACAACCATGCGGGCATGGTTGAGACAGTCCAGGATACAGTTAGGACAGTTAGGGAATGGGAGCAGGGCTGGAGAGAAGGGACATGTTATGACGGCAATCCAGGTGATGACGACTTTGTGCCCATCTATTCTGGTGATGAGTCACGGGCTGGCTCATCCTTCTCAGCTGTTGACAGCACCATCACAGACCCGGAGTCTTGGAAAATTACTTACATTGCATTAGTACCCACAGATATCACTGCTGATGCGGAATATCGAGGAGAAACCTACAGATTTTGTATAGCTGATTCACTGCTGGCAGATGCAAAGTATGTTGCTTCTTTTACTAGAAGGCTGTGCCTGGTGGAGGAAAACCAGCTTGTGGACGCAGGCGTCATAGACTTGTTGGGGACACCTATAGACACCGGCTGGATATCGGTGTCAAGCTACTTGGAATACCAGACAAATACATTATGCAGATCTTTCGGCTGGACCAAAAGTTTTTCAATGACCCTACTTCAAAACCACCGACATCTCAACTCTCAAGTGTAGTAATTCCACATAAAAGGCCAGAATCCAGTCACCATTCAAACCGCTCTTCAAGTCACTCTTCTTCAAGAAATACCAGTAACCACACTCCTAAGAAACCTACTTCAACAAGACCTTCCTCCTCCTCATCATCATCATCAAAACCTTCATCATATTCGTCAAAAACATCAGTTTAAAAACCAGGCAGGACCACTATTAAGTCTGTAGAACAGCGAGGCCATAATACAACAAAATCTGTAGAGCAGTCAGGCAGGACTTCCAAGACCACAGCTGTAGATCAGCATTCACATACTTCAACCAGCGAAGCTGTTGAACAGCCATCAACAAAGCCTACTAACGATAGTATCACGTCTGTTGATCAGCCAGAGAAACTTACCACCACACCTGTAGATCAGCTGGAACTCACTGACACAACTGTAAAGCAGATAAAACTCACCAATGCCACTGTAGATCAGCTAGAAATCACCCACACAACTGTAGATCAGCAAGAGACCACCATGATCAGCATGACATATCAGCCAATACAACTGTAGAACAGCCAACAACTGTTACTGAACCTGTTGATCAGCCAGAAAAGAATATCAGCACTACTGTAGACCAGTCAGACATATCCATTATCACTGTTGATCAGGAAGAAACTCTTGAAGTTAGCAGGCCTACAACACTCAACTGCATGTCACCAATCTCTGATATCGATACTGAAACCAGTCCTCCACCAGCCAAGAAGCAGAAATTACAAGATCCTCCATTTACAGTCATACCTTACGTTCCATCACCACCACCTCCTTGATGTCCTGAATATATTCCAACCCAAAAAGATCTGCTGGAAACACTCGTCCCAACTGATGTCCGTCAGGTACGGTTTCGTCAATCCCCCGCTGAGCGGCCAACAGTGTAACAGTGGATTCATTCCGGCAGTGTATTCCTTCCTTTTTGATAAAATGCACAGGGTAGAATATCCACAACATTTAATTGGCCAATCACAATTGAGTACTGACCGTGACGGAATAAACATCAAGGTAGAAATACAGTAGGTTGTTTTTATACCCGGAAATTCTGCACGCCAGAAAGAAAGTACGCTTACAACAGCACTAATAAGAGTTGGTGGCATGCCTTTGTTTCCTCCAGCCCGGCGGGACTGGACTGGAGAGAAGTTTAAGCCTCCTGGAGATGTATTAACCAAGGACTGGCCTCCGAAGGATTTTAAGAAATTAACGAACGATCAACGAAAGATGGCCTTGGAGTTTATCCCTTTCCAGTATGAGGAGGTCTCAGGAAATAACACTCTACCAGATAGAGCAGAACTGCTGGACAGGTACAACATGTTGGCACTCCCAGACACAGCACCACATATGAAATCAAAAGATAAAGGCAAGACCTTCCAAAAGCAGCGCTATTACATTTACGAGAGTCTACGACTAATTGCAACACAGGAAGTTGAACCTACCTTATCATCATCATTCATGCTGAACATGCTGGAAAAGGCTTTTGGAAGAAGAGATCACTCAACCGACTTCAAATGCAGTGCAATGGATCGGGCTGGAGTTCCTCTTTGGCTTGATGCTTAATTTAACTTCCGTCTGATGTCATCTCCAACTCCAACTTCAAATCTTTAGAAAAACAGAACAAAATTTTAGTCCGTTGCTATAAACATTAAATGTGAATGTTTATTGATTACAGAACTACATGACATTTATAAGACTTTGGGGGAGGCTTTTAATCTAAATGTTTAATGTTTATTGCTTAATTATTAAGCTTGAGTGTTTCTTTCACATTAGTGGCACATGGTACAAAATGTTAAAGTCTTCAGTTAATTTGTTATTTCCCCTACTAGTAGCATGTGCCATTAATGTTGATATCCATATTATTGTAATTGTATTTTTAATGAATTCAGGAGAATTCAATATTATTGTAATTGTATTTTTAATGAATTCAGGAGAATTCAACCAATTAAGGTGGGGAGGGTGTAATATGTTGTGGGAACACCCATATATTTTTTTGTTGTCAATGTTGATGACAAATCATGAATTTTTCCTTTTTAATAATGAATTTTGGCGTTTTTTTAAGCTAGATTAATTTTGTTCAAATATTAACAACATGTTAAGTGTTGAAGTTAATTATTTTTGCAATTGTTGAAAGCTGTATGCTTTAATTTTTCAAGTTTTCATGTTTTTCCATGTTATGCAAAGTTCAAGTTGTAAAGTTAAATATAATTTTTCACATAGCCTCTAAATTCACTGGGCATGAAATCCAGTAATTTTCCATGTATTATTATTTTACAGAAATTCATTTAGTAAAACATTAATTTTTATGCATGAAAAGAAATTGGCCGATTTTGGCATTTAACTATTTATCACTATCGATATCCCGGCCGCCATTGTTGTCATGTGAACAAATCATGACCAACATTCAGACACACTTGGTTTTTTCTACGTAGACATTTAGGTCGGTAATTGTGTGCATGGACACTTTAGGGGGTTATTATTAGTAGTATTTTGAGCTTTTTATCTATGTATTCAATTTATTTTCCCCTGGGTTATATTGCTTGGTCACTAAATTTATCGTTTTGGTCCGCCATTTTTGTGTTCATACGCTAATGACAAGGATCGATATTTGCTTGCCCCCGTTAGATATAAGTTGTTTACCTTAATTAAATGTAGCTAGGTTTTTTCCTTTTAGCCATGTCTAGGCAAGGGCAAGCTCCGGGCAAGCCAACTTTCTATAATAACTGTGTAATTAATGTAAACTGAGCCACTTGCCCGGTTCGTACTTCTTCTTAACCCATGTCACGTGATTTAAATTTCCCTATGTAAGGGGCGCAGTCGTCATTAAATGGCCGAAACAGTTCTCTTGGCGGGTCACTCAAAATAGTGAAGTTTCACCAAATTTAGTTGTGAAGAAGTTCTTGTTGTTGAAAACAGAGTTGCAGTTTTAATTACAACCAGTAAAAGTACAGAATATATTTTAATTCAAGAATGATGGGATTTTCCAAAATATCCAGTTTTATATAAGGGAAGTTATTCAATATGGATCCTATGTCTCCAGGTTCCTTGTTACCTAGAAGATGAAAGTCCCATCACATCAACCATTGTATCGCTGCTTAGGGACCATTTAGATGAGTTTTGCCAAGATTTCAACACATTTTTTGAAGAATATTGTTATTTTTATTTGGATATGCCAGATGTGACACTTGCATCCTGACACAGAGGAATAAGTTGATCACTATGTTGGTTTTTCCCGATCCATATTAGCTTCCGAGTAAATGCACAAAACAGAGGAAAGAATTGTGTTCCAGAAACTGGTTTCCAAAAGTCACCATTATGCTCATGGACTGTCACCCTGAGACTGGGCAGCCATTTCTCTGTCATAGGCAGGAATGATGGTTCATGGTTGCTATCTAATCCTGTTGTCCACACACAAACACAACAAGTATAATTGGCTATCTTAAGTGTTACTGACTATCCTGAGTATGGGTCATCACTCTGTGATCGGGCAGATACTTCTGTCAACGGCAGGGATGATAATCCATGACGGTTGCTGGTGTTATTCAAGACAACATATTAAATTTGGATTTATATGATATCGAACAACCCCAGGTCCCTTACAATATCAATGGGATATATCAAGTTAAACAATCTTTTATATTTTACGAAAGGACATGGAATAGATCAACATGAGTCCATAAAACATATGTTAACTCCAACTGCAATAATTTTAATGAGTAACTAAATAACAAAATACCGAAGTTACCGGTAATTTATAGCTGTATGGCCATTTCAGAAATGAATTCCTCATCAGCAGCACTAGAACCAAAACATAGGAAATTCATGTTTAAAATGCATATAACGAAACGAAATCCGAATGAGCAGTAATATCAAATATAGCTAAGGACAAAACGATGGAGGGAGTTAAACCTTGGGTTTTAGAATTTACATAAAATTAGATAATAGTGATTAAATAAAGTCAACATATTGTGACGCCCAAGCAAGGACCTCAACTATTTTTCTTGTGGGTCTCTGGTGAAGGAAAGAGTAATAAAATTCTTTGGAGGTTCAAATAATTATTATTATATAAAATCAGCAAAACATATGAAACAGCATATGAAACAGTTATAAATGATCACAAGTCAACATGTTAAAATCAATTGGTGCAATGTAAATTCACTCGGTGCGATAATAATTTACTCGGTGCAACAATAATCTACTCGGTGCAACAAATATCTACTCGGTGCACAGAATTATTTATACTGCAAATCTAAGGGAATCAGCATAAATACATTAAACTTATAAAAATAGTAAAGTAAAATTAATTTGAATAGTTTATGACACCAAGTAATTTCACTTGGTACAATCACAAAAATGCACCGAGCATCAAAGTTACTTGGTGACTAGCAAACGACGGAGATGGTCAAATTCTCCGAATAAAGTAAAATAAATCCTTTAAAGGATTAATGGAAGGTCTTTACCAATTGTTGATCAAAGCTCAGTTGACTTTGAGCCATTATTAAGGTTAGAAACTCCAAACACTCAGTTAATTTTCAAGAGACTGCTAACTGTCAAAGAACAAAGGAAAGAATGACAGTTCGGTGCACCTCACGTATATATACACGTACATTCCATTGTCATGACGTAGTACACAATAGCGGTACAACTACACACCACACGATATGGCGCTAAATTTGACAGTCGCCAATGAATAGAACGATAAAAGTATAAATGCACCGACTTACAGGGAAGACACTTCAGTAAAATAACATAGTTTATTACCTCATATGGTAAGTCAATTGCACCTTCTGTAAAAACACCGAGCGAAGAAAAATATAGCGAATATCTGCATGTAAACAATAGCGAGCTAGCGAAAGTTAAAAGTTGGACGACATACCAACTTCCCCGAACGTAACACTACCCCCTCTCGTAGTGTTACGTTCGGGGAAGTTGGTATGTTGGTATGCAATTGCTACCTGATGATATCCGCTTTTCAAATCAAGGGTTGAATATAATTTCGAACCAGACAAAGCATCACGAGTATCATCTATGCGAGGTAAAGGATGTGAATCCTTAATTGTATAATGATTTAAAAGCCTATAATCAATTGCAAATCTAATTGAACCATCTTTCTTGCGTAAAATTACAACTGGCGAGCACCAGGGAGATGTGCTTGGTTCAATAATTCCCTGAACAGCCATTTTATCAATTTCAGCTTCAGCTTCTGGAATTTTTGCCAAAGGAACCCGTCTCGGTCTTGCAGGAGTATCCCCTGTATTAATTGTATGTTCGATTAACTCAGTTCGCCCAATGTCAATTGAGGACATAGAAAAAGTGTCCTTATATTTAATCAATAACTCCTTAAAATCTTGCTTTTCAGAATCTGACAAATCATTTATATTTTTATCAAAAACAGCTTGAATATGCTCTGGCATGATGGATTCAGATTTTTCAGCACCCTTAATGGTCTTTACATGCTCATAAGTTTGTATAGTATTAGAATCAACTGGTTCTAATATGGCAGCAATTGTATTCTTCTGCAAAATATGCTCTTCATCAGACAAGTTTAATATTTTCATTGGTATCAACCCAAAATCAGGCTGAACCACAGCCCTAGCTATCAGCAAACCATGTTTTTCTACAAATTTAGTATGGGGTTAAATAAACCCTATTTTCCCTTTTACTAAAGGATCAATTGCCCTCCCGGAGATAATAGTCTCACTTAACGGAGATAAAATAATTTTCTCATTAATGCAAATTCTACAAAAAGATGCCTCAGCATGGTTTTTATATTTAAAACACGGTATTTCATGACCCCTATATCTAATACAATTTTTGCTCAGCAAAACATAACAACCATTTTGAATAAGAAAATCCATTCCCAAAATTCCATCAGATGGTATATCTGCAACCAAAACATTATGTTTTATCAAATTTTCTGCTAACCTAATAGATGCTTCAATTTCACCATTAAAGGGAGCTAATTCACCAGTAGCAGTCATCATTTTAATTTTTACAGATGACAAAGCAGGTTTTGATGAAGGATTTATTTTATCCAAAAACTTTTACTTAAAATTGTAACAGTAGCTCCAGTATCAACTAACATAGATACTGTGGAAGTACTTTTATTCGTGGACACCAATTTTCGTGGTTTTCATAAAAAACACTATTTCGTGGGTACTTAAATTCGTGGTTATGAGTTCTGTGCATTACAACTCTAAGGAAAAATGCATTTCGTCGGGAACTTAATTTCGTGGTTAAAGCGAACCACGAAATCCACGAAAATTGGTACCCCACGAACAATTGTACTTTCACAGTATGGGCTTTCCGCAAATTGTTGTGTCAATATAAATGCCTTCATCAGAATTTCCCCAACTACTTAAATGGACTGATGTGGGCCATTGGTTTGCTGTCGAGCTCCGACCCTTAAGTTCGACTGTCTTTCGTTTCCCTGGTTATTATATGGTTTGCCAAAATTACTATTTCTACGATTATTCCAGTTATTTCCCCTGCTTTGATTGTTTTGATAATTATTTTGATAACTCCTATGGTTATAATTATTATAAGGTCTATTATTCTGACCTTGGCTAAAATTTCCCCTATCATGTGCTTTACTCTGCTTTAAATCTTGGGCTAAAGAGGTAAGTTCTTTTCTAAACTCCCCAATTATTTTTGTAATTTCAGCTTTCAAGTCATTAAAGGTTTATGATGTTTATAATCACATTTTTCTTCAGCTACCGGAAGAACAGATTTTGTTTCCCCCTGACTAGCAAAATTTCTGGTGCGGTGCTTATCAGCCTGCTTAAATGATTGAAATCGAACTGCCAAAACTTCAGCTTCATTAATGTTTCTAGGGGTGGCCTCCCTTATCCTTAATCTCATGTCAGGGTCTGGTAAGGCGTCAATAAATTGATCTAAGGCCAAAATATCTGTAACTGAAGTAGGAGCTCCAGGATATGCACAGCGAGTCAATTTTTTAACATCTTGGCTAAGGGCAGATAAAGATTCATTTTCCTTCTTAACCCTTGTCTGCAATTTAGCTCTGAAAATTTCAGATTTGTGAATTGAACCAAATCTATTATGCAATGCAAGTACAAGACTATCATAGTCACGTCTTTGAAATTCACTCAGCTCATTTAATATAGCCCTCGCACTTCCTTTCAAGCTACTTGCCAAACACAAAGATTTTGTACTATAGTCCCAGCAATTAATTTTAGATAAAATTTGGAATTGATTTAAATATTCTTCAATATCCTCATTACCATCATATGGTTGAGGTTTCATGTTTACTTTAGCAGCGGTATTGTGTCTCGATTGAGATTGCACAGCAGAATTATTCAAAATATTATTGTTATTTTGATGCATTGCATTGGATGTTTGATAGTAATTTTGACTTGATGTTTGTTGTTCTGTAACCGGTCTGTAATCTTGAATTCGCACCGGCACCGACTCGTCATCTGCAAAAGTTTGCCTACTGCGAAGACAACTCATTTCTTTAAAAAGATTTGAAACTTGTTGCTTCATGTAATCTTTAATATTTGCTATTTCCTCTTTAAAAAAATTAAACATTTTACCAACTTGTTCAGGTGTTTCTTTCATTGTATTAGAATGTGAAGTCCGAGTTGACTCAGATCTCTGCGAACGATTTGTTATTTGTGAACTGTGTGTGTTCATGCTCTCGTGTGATTCATTAACCACTTTTTCATTGTCCCCAATAGAAGATCTGCGCTCTGGATTAAATTGAACAATTTCAGAATCAAATGATTCCTGATCCATTTCCAAAAGAATTTATTTTTCAAACTTGCACCAGATTAAAATTTCAGCAAAACTTATAAAATTTAATCCCACTTCTGACACCAATGTGACGCCCAAGCAAGGACCTCAACTATTTTTCTTGTGGGTCTCTGGTGAAGGAAAGAGTAATAAAATTCTTTGGAGGTTCAAATAATTATTATTATATAAAATCAGCAAAACATATGAAACAGCATATGAAACAGTTATAAATGATCACAAGTCAACATGTTAAAATCAATTGGTGCAATGTAAATTCAATCGGTGCGATAATAATTTACTCGGTGCAACAATAATCTACTCGGTGCAACAAATATCTACTCGGTGCACAGAATTATTTATACTGCAAATCTAAGGAAATCAGCATAAAGACATTAAACTTATAAAAATAGTAAAGTAAAATTAATTTGAATAGTTTATGACACCAAGTAATTTCAATTGGTACAATCCCAAAAATGCACCGAGCATCAAAGTTACTCGGTGACTAGCAAACGACGGAGAAGGTCAAATTCTCCGAATAAAGTAAAATAAATCCTTTAAAGGATTAATGGAACGGTCTTTACTAATCAAAGCTCAGTTGACTTTGAGCCATTATTAAGGTTAGAAACTCCAAACACTCAGTTAATTTTCAAGAGACTGCTAACTGTCAAAGAACAAAGGAAAGAATGACAGTTCGGTGCACCTACGCGTATATATACTCATTGTCATGACGTAGTACACAATAGCGGTACAACTACACAACTACACACCACACGATATGGCGCTAAATTTGCCGTCGCCAATGAACAGAACGATAAAAGTATAAATGCACCGACTTACAGGGAAGACACTTCAGTAAAATAACAAAGTTTATTACCTCATATGGTAAGTCAATTGCACCTTCTGTAAAAACACCGAGCGAAGAAAAATATAGCGAATATCTGCATGTAAACACGATAGCGAGCTAGCGAAAGTTAAAAGTTGGACGACATACCAACTTCCCCGAACGTAACAATATGAGATGTTATCTCATGTACAAGTACACCATATCTAAGAAAAATAAAGAGCATACATCTCTAACACGGGGAATTATTTTACCATCTCCTTGTCGGAATTTGTTTTCTCTTATATTCCTGTCAGCTCAATGAAAGGTTGTGATATAAATATACATGGCACGCAAGCCCCACAAATGCATGGCAAGGTTAAGGATATTCGCTTGTCAATTTTAAAATCACAAGGATTTCAACTAAACGTAATTTTTGCTAGAAAATTGAAAACGAAGTAATTTATTTGAAAAAAAGTTGATAGGTTACCGTTGCCACTTGCAAGATACAAGTGTTTAAAAAATGGCGAGAAACTGAACTCTCCATTTTTCATTGGTTTAACTTGGGAAATGCTTATCAAATAAGGAATGTGAAAAAATAACACCAATTGAATAAAATGTTATCAAAATGCTCCAAAAGTTGTATAAAATGAAATTAAGGAAAAAAGGGGTTCACCGGATAAAAAAATCATTAAGCTTTTAAAAGCGTAAAATCAGAGAAGCCTAAAAACTTGACAGAAATATACATGACCAGCGAACATCCTTAAGCGAATGAAAAAACGCCTTTGTTGTTCTTCAACTTGAAAGTCAAATATAGAACAACGGCAGTAGAATACCGAAGGAACAAGGGAAGCGATGACTATAAAAATCGAAGTCCAAAGACATGGCAAAAACGGTAACAGATAAAAACAAAGACAAAACAAGGACGTGAGACAGCTACAATGCACGGAAATAAAAAGATAACATTAAGAACTAAGGCACTCATAGTGTGAACTCCCATGAAAACCGGGAGTGACATCGGGTGCTCCGGAAGGGTAAGCATGTCCTGCTCCGCTAGCGGCACCCGTCACAC
>MJUU01013698.1:165589-181516 GCA_002080025.1 Modiolus philippinarum | reverse complement strand
AGATTTCAAACGTCCATTTTCGTCAATGTAAATTAAAAGATCTAAATACGAAGCTGAAGTAGGTGTATCGGTAGTCTTTAATTTCAAGCTCATAGGGATAGATCTGGTGTAAATATTCCTTGAATAATGATTATTAAGAGAAAGTACATCGTCTATGTAGCGGAAGCTGAAATTAAAGGACTGGGCTAAATGTTTTTGTTTTTTCTGTGTAAGCCCTTGTAAAAACTTCGCCTCATACGAAAAAAGGAAGAGATCAGCTAAAAGTGGCGCGCAGTTAGTTCCCATGGGAATCACCGATTGTCTGTTGAAAAACACGGCCTCCAAATTCGACAAAAATATTATCTATTAAAAATTCCAACATCTTGATTACGTCATTCTCAGTGTACTTCTTGTTTGACCCAGTGTGGTTCTTTATGTTTTGTCTTTCCTTACTACTAAAGAAGTGTATCTGCGTTCTCCGTTTTTAGTGCAGAAACATTGATGTATTAAATCCGAAATTACTGTTTTCAATTTATTGTGTGGCAGGGTAGTATAAAGAGTAGAAAAATCAAAGGTTTGTATGCTGTGGCAATGGGCAAGACTGCTAGAGGATAGCTGTTCGAGAAGATCTTAAGAATTTTTTAGAATCCACATCTGATTGACGCCGCTCGTGGAGTAGACTTTATCACAGTAACTTTTCAGGCCATCTCTGACTGCGGTCAATAAAGTAGTAAGGAGCTTAGAAAGTTGCTTAGTGGTGCATCTGGAAGACCCTGCAATAAATCTCTGTTTGTATGGATTCTTATGAAGTTTAGGGACCCAGTAGATGTAGGGAAGCTGATTGTTATCACATCCGCTTTGATGCCAAAGGATGCAAAAACAGAGTTGTGATTTTCAATAAGCTCCTCCCTTGATAGTGTAGTGGGAGTATAAGTAGGGTTTCCTGATGAACTGTCAATTCCAATCTCCTTAACCAGACAGATAGACATACATTACTTTTCCAATAGTCGCCTTCCCTCTCCTTTGTAGCGACATTCCAAAAGCGCAAGCATATGGATTTTACATCTAAAACACTCGTTCGGTTCTCACGGGCTTGTGATCGACACAGTTCGTTGCCCGTATCTTGAAGTCATCACTACAGAAGTCTCGATCTTGTGGACCGCTATGAGATATCTGTTTCCAAGATAACCACAGGTCTTTCTCGGTCCAATACCCATTCATCATTTGACTATTACTGACACCTTTGGAAACACTAGGCACCCTACATAAAGGTATTAAGTGCATCATATTTAGGTACATGGTGTTTACAAGGGGTATGAGTTCTCATTCACAGCTTAAATTGTTTTTTTCTCTACTAAATTTGACTTAACCACCGTTCCACACGACAGTTGTCTCAGAAGAAGGAGGAGATGGGTACTCTTCCGGTGCACCTGATATCAACCATGTTTTTTTTTTATTGACTCCGTGTTATCCAGCTGCTTATGTGTGTCTTCATTTTTCTTTTCTGTGCCGAGGTCATGTGTTTCCGATGTTGCCATTTCATTGGATTATTCGTTTTTAGAGTGACGGTTCGGTTCACATTTACTTTTCTAAACAGCCCTTGTATGAGCCGGGCTTCATACAAACAAAGAAATAAATCGGCTAAAAGTGGCGCACAATGAGTCCCCATTGTGTTTTTTCTGTTGGAATACTTGTCCTATAAATTCTTGTGTTATCAATTAAACATTCTAGCAATTGCAAAGACATTCTCCTCGTAATACATCGAAATTTGCCCAATCTTTACCTAATACAAAATAGGAATGTCTTTCTCATCCCTTTAAGGACAGAAAGACTGATGTATTAAACCTGGAGTATTGACTTTAACTTATCATGTGGAAGAGTAGTATAGAGTATAGAAAATAAAATGTTTTGACACCGTGGCGATAGTTATGTTAAATTCTAAGTTAATTAGTCTTTCGAGTTTTTGAAACCCACTTCTGATTCACCTCACTTGTTAAGTATACTTTGTCACTATATATCTTATTGTCATCTTTGACTACAAATATATGTTTTTCAAATGTGATAAGCATTATTTTTCAAAACTTTAACGGGCTACTAGTACATGTAATATGTTATCGTCCTTACACTTAATATTAGATGAATCATTATCTACATATTTTTCTAAATAGAGGTTCGATTAGGTAAAATTCAAAATTGAACAAGGAACGTGATTGACACAATTACTGCAAATGAACACTTCCATACTGCCCAATGATAAACCATGTTTCCTGCCCTGCGGCAGTATTGGAATAGACATGACGGATAATATATATCCCTTCATTACATAATTTAGACAGAGGTTTGTCTCTCCTGCATTGTGGAAAGAATTTCTCATATGGATGCACCATCACACTTTCAAATTTTGGCATTTTTATTTATTAATTATTTTTTTTGGTAATGTCAAATATTTATTCTGACGACGCGTTTATTGTGCCCACATCTGTCCTTAGCTGATTTTGGTTTTACATTTAGATCATATTGGTTATTTGTCCTGTGGTTATTAAAATGTGATTGTCTTCTATTAGCCTTTTTGTCGGGCAACGGCTGTCAGCGATTGTAAAGACACTTTGCCCTGTCATTTTAATGTGTGTTGACGCTCTTGCATCCATTGGTACAAAGTCATGCATGTAGCATTGCTCGACATCTAGCAATGAATTCCACTCAACCCAGTACTAGGGGGCCGTCTTGAACTTACAATGAGGCATGAGCACAGCCCATTATTGAAGCACAACAATAAAAGCGTTGATCCATTGCTTTTTTACCATGTATTTGTAAAAATACTCCATTTACTCCATATCTCTTCATTGCATATTTTAGACAGACAGGAGTTTGTCTCTCAGGGCTCTATTTGGTCGACTGAAATGGTCGCCTAGGCGAACAAATATAGCGATTGGTGACTAAATATGAAAGTCAGTCGCCTTTTGGGCGACCACATTGTTGCATGTAGGCGACTTGAAAAAAGTCGTATTTTTAGGCTCTCTGATATTGAATTATTTTCTTCCATATCTCTTTAAAAGTTTAAAACTGAAAGTAATATTGTTATGCTCTTTCAGAATATGTTTCAGCATGAACTGAAATCATGAGTTCTCAAATACTCAAGTAATTTGTTCTTTGAAATAATTTAGAAAGTCAACCAAACGATTGATTGATTGGTATCAGTTTTTTCTTGAGTGAAGAATATTTCAGTTATATCAAGACGAGAACCAATTCATCAGTTCAACAAAATTATAAGTAAAATGGGAACGAAATAGAGGTTGAAGGGATTATCGGGGCAACGATTTTTGATTGCCACTGGGAAAAGGGAAGATATGATTAGGGGCAGGAAATTATGCCCTCTTAAAATGTATCGGAAGAATGCTCTCCTTAAAAGATTATATTTTGAGTGATTAGTTAAAGTTTAATGTTCATTGAGCTATATCAGAACGCGAACTAGTAAATCTATATAAAATCAAAGAAGAAACAAAAGTGGAAGGGTTAACCGAGCTTGCCACTGGAAAAGGCAAAAATGGGTAGGGGCAGGAAATTAGCCTTTTGACCACTGCCGGCGAGACTGTTCTCCTTTAAAAATGAAGATGTGGTCTTTATACTGCATGGAGCATGGCATTTCTTTCACACAGTTTCGGTACATTTGTTCGCGGGCACGCTTTATTAAGACCTGAATAACCCGAATAGACATGGCATTCTCCTATCCACCATTTGAATTCTGATGACGGAGCCCCGAATCCGATTCAGGTGCTTAGTCATGCAATGTAAATAATATCAACGAACAGATTGATGTACTAGTAAGGATTTTAACTTTCGAAAATCAATACGTATTTAAGTCTTCAAATGTTTTGTCCATTGACACGACGGTCGGTACCAGATTGATTTCTTTCCGTTTTAATTGAATTGTCAATGATACGGGCTTGTTTATCAATCGTTTCCTCATTTTATCGTCTAAATTCTTTCTTTTGAAGAAAGGCGACAGAGACCTACTGAATGCACTGGGATATCACACCAAAAAAGTCTTGAAGGGCTTTACATTACAAATTTCGACCTTTTCAAATGTCGAAAATATCTGTGGCGACAAAAAATTACTGTCAGGCCTCTAAAATTTTGATGGGCGACCAATTTTTTGACAATGGGGGCCAATTGGCGACCAAAAATTAAAGTCTACTTTGAGGCCTGTGACTCTCCTGCATTGTGGAGTCCGTAAAAAGGTTCCACGTGCGAGAGATGTATCCTCTATATCAGTTAGGTTATGGTCTTCTTGTATATTGGAGAATTTCTCGTACGGATGCACTATATACTTTTAAATTTTGGCATATGTCAATTTGTTATTCTGACCACCCGTTCATTGTGCCCACATCGGCACATCTCATGATTTTATTAAGCCAAGTTTTCTTACTTTTGACTCGATGGGTGCCCTGTAGTTGTTTAAGTGTTGTATTGTCTTCTGTTGGTATTTTTGTCGGGCAACGGATGACAGCGATTGTAAGAACACTTTGCCTGTCAATTTTATGTTTGTTGACGATCCCGCAACTATGGGTACAAACTCATGGATGTAGCGTTGCTCGACAATTAGCAACGAATTCCACTCAAACCGATGCTAGGGGCCGTCTTGAACTTACTTAGAGATACGAGTAAAGATAATTGTTGAAGGCCTCATGGTGACTTCAAGATGAAGAACAACAATAAAAGTGTTGTTCCATTGATTTGTTTTACCATGAATTTGTAGAGACTTTGTCTCATGTGCATTTAATCCATATCCTTTCATTGCATATTGTTGTGGCAATTGGTCCAGAGGTTTCAGAGTAGATCTTTGAAAGGTTTCCTACTAGGGCTCATTGAGTGAAAAACTACGTTACCGGCGGTAGACATCTTGGTTAAGATAAAGACGGGCCAAAGAACTTTTGTGACCAAGTTTGGTTCATTTTCTGAGAAAATGTTTGATTGATTGAATATTGTTTAACGTCTACTCAGCAATATTTCAGCTATATCAAGACGAGAACAAGTTTGTTAATAAATAATCACTTTGGGGTATGGAAAGGGCCATGGGACGGGAAATTCTGACTGCCACTGGAAAAGTAGGGTGAAATCGTCAAGGGCGGGTAATTTAGCCTTGAAGCTGATCACCTACGGACCACCCCAAAAAGAGCTTGCTACAAGGGTTCTTTAACGTGCAGGAAGCGTTGCATTTCTTCCAACACGTGGACCTGAGTTTACATCCCATCCGAAAGATGGGTTGTGTATTTATTAATCCCGCACAACTACGGAATGGGTCCTATTTTTATATCCCGGGACCCTCGGGGTCAGCCTCCGTTTAGGAGGGGTCACACCCCGCAAGCCGGAGATACTAGGTTCTAATTCTATATGCCGGGGTTCCCTCGGGGTTCTCTGTTAGGAAGACTCATACTCCAAGCTCAGAGGATGCTGCGGTCCTATTCATAAGAAGGGACCGCGCACGGCGGGAAAATGTTTGAATAATTTTCCGAAAAGGTCCAATGTGTAAACATGTTCCCTGCTACATGCAATTTTTCATAAATAACAAAATACCCAAGTTTACAGGGTACTATTATTGTATAATCCACCAAAAGACAATTGAACAACACTGTGAATGCATTTTGCTTCAATGGTCTAAGTGATTTCCTAGAATGATGTTTGAAGGAAAGGAAACGACGGGCGATAAACGGACCGACAAATGACGGAAGCAAAGTGATAGCAATAGCTCAACTTTACAAGGGGATATCAAAAAGACAAATTGGGCACATAAATACGTAAAACAGAACCGATTGCGTAAAAACTGTTACACAGCGGTGTTCAAACATTAAGGTTAA
Organism: Modiolus philippinarum; assembly: GCA_002080025.1. NCBI lineage: Eukaryota > Metazoa > Mollusca > Bivalvia > Mytilida > Modiolidae > Modiolus > Modiolus philippinarum. The sequence goes on along the minus strand of MJUU01013698.1, from coordinate 175,682 downwards.
AAGTGTGACAAAACAACAACTTTGTGTTTTCCAGTCATTTGTATATAAAGAGTATAAGATGAGCAAACAAAAGTTTACTAAGTAAACATCCAGTCATACCAGAAAGATTCATAAAAGAATATGTCTTTTTCTCTTTGAACTCAAGCTCTTTTTGAAACACTTGAAGAACAGTTTAAGATGAAGCTTGTCCTTTTGTTTCTTCTCTTTATCTGTCTTAGAACATTTTGTCCCTGAAAGTAAAATATAAGAAAGACATGAACCAAACTGATTTCAAAACTTACTGAGGTTGTATTGACTTAGCTTAAATCCACCCGAGACAACATTTGTCGGGTCTGTTAACATTTAACACTAATTTTGTTGTTTCAATTCAGTATCTGGAAGAAATTATTACCCTTTTTACAATGCCCAGGCAGGCAATTTTGCATTTATCCCAATGGTGGTTGCTTTGGTGTTCATAAATTGTTGCCAAGATTTCCTGTGTCTGTGGTTGTTTATATGCTGTGATAGTCTTCTGTTGGGTCTTTTTTTTTGGGCGACGGACGACAGATGTTGTAAGAACACTTTTCCAGTAGAATTTATGTTAGTTGACAATCCCGTACCCGTGAATAAAAACAAATATGGATGTAGCGTTGTTCAACATTTAGCAGTGAACCGATTCTAGAGGCCATCTTGAATTTATTAAGAGGTATAAGCCCAGCTCATTGTTGAAGGTCTCGTAGTGACCAACAACTGTTGTTTAATTGCTTGGTTTTACCATGTAATTTTAGAGACTTTATCTCATGTACATTTGCTCCATACCCTTTCATTGTAAATTAGAAAATGTGAAGGAATTACTTGCAGGTAGACGGACAAGGCAAATGAAGTATAACCGTCTCTTTCAATGGTAAAATAAATAGTAATGGGATTTAAAATAAGTATAAGCAGTGGAAGTCCTTACTTAATGATATATCATCAACTGCCATTCCAGAATAGTATGCATGATCTGAGATTACTCCACGCGCGACACCCTTCAAACTACAAGCGGGAAGTTTTTAGTGTTAGCATGACTGTAAAAGCTCTACATCTAACCTATCAACTGGAATGTATGTCTTATCAGAATAACAATCGTAAAACTTCCTGCGCGAATTATTACCGCACAAGCAAATAAAAAACATATCTATCTTGTTCTATTACTAAAAATATAAAGGAGCTTGGAGGAAGTATGTTTGTCTTTTTGGCTATGTTTCAATTCTGATTACGACATTTCAATATTATTTGCAAGAAAAATATTACACTAGGCTCAACATTCTGTTTCTGTTGTTCTTGTGCATTCTGTTCCTCTTCATCGATAATGGTTTCATTTCTTCGAATATAGTGTGAACATCAACACGTGTCGGCTGCTGCTGCTCTGTGTTCTGTTCACATGTCATCTGTTGTTGTAGTGTATGTTGTTCATATGTCGTCTCCTGCTGCTGTGTATGTTGTTCATATGTCGTCTCCTGCTGCTATGTATGTTGTTCATATGTCGTCTGCTCGTGTTGTTTCTGTTGTGCGTGATACTAATCACGGAAGCTTATCATTGATATCGGTAATTTCGGTTCTTTGAAGTTGTTGTTTTTGCAACTCTTCTGTAAAAACAAAAGAAAAATATGATCTATTAAAGTATAAAGATAAATTATATTAATATATTTGTAGTTTTGTTTCTATGTAAAATGTTTAAATTTTACCTGTTCCATAAAATACAATATTGCACAGCTGATCGATAAATTATGATTTTGCACAGTAACGTTGATTGACGTTTCCATGCCGCACTCTTTCCACATCCACATTAAAAATACCACACCCCTTTTAGATGCCACCATTGACTAAATGTCAATGAAATATAATAAAACAATTATGACACTTCTATACTCGATCAATATGGGGTTTAACGGAGCGCAAAAGATAATATTAAACTCGGACAAACCCTCGTTTAATATTACTTTATTACTCCGTTAAACCCCATATTGATCTCTCAGAAGTGCCATAATAGTATGGTATTGACACATCACAATCAAGATGAATAAAGCTATACTTGTTTTTTTTTTTTTTGATTGCTTGTTTAAAATCTTGAAATTTTACTCTCTTCTCCAGCTAATTAGTTAAATATGGAATATAAAGAAGATATGTTTGAAACATGACCAATAATAGGTCACAGTTAAAAATTGTGGAAATATATTGAAAATCATTATGAATACTATTATTTTCATCAAAATGAGACTGCCGACAGATGTAACGATTGTGATCATTGTAGGATTAAGAAATAATTAACAGTAGCCATATATTTATATTATTTTTACCACCGGCTGGCACTTTATGGCGAATATTTTACCCCGAGCGACCAGTCATTTGTTTATGACTTTAAATTACCAGTCATTTGTTTATGACTTTACCCATATAAAGTAAATATTATTTTTTTGACGGGTTTGGATACAAAGCGAATGAAGGCCGTCATATTAGAATATGGAATATAAAAGGGGTTTCAACTTCAGTTATCATGTATTTGGAAAATGCCAGACCTGTTTATCACTACGATTTTAGCGTAGTTTCTACGATTTTTGACCTCAAACTACGCCCAACGGTTTTACCCACGATTTCTACGCTTTGGTGGTAATAAGGTAGAAAAAATATTTTTGGTTGAAAAATTTGCGCATCCGGTTTCAGAAGATAAGATAGACTATTTTATACGATTGATTAATTAGTTTATATTTACGTCCAGTGAGCAATATTTAAGCTATATCAGGACGATAACAAGTCCACCTATTAAAAAAAATGAATAAAAGAAGATACATTAGTGAATGGAACAATTTTAATTGCCACTGAAAAATAAGGCAAGAAATTTACCCTTATAAGACCCAGCGATGCTTTTCTTGTACGAGGAAATACAAAAGAATGATTATACTGCTTTTTATTTCTCCACACTAGTTCTCTTCCCTGGTTCGAGTTCATTCTTTCCGTATTGTGACCTGACTACCCCGCAAAAACAAGGCATTCCCTTCTCAACGACCCGGGGTCTGTAGAGAGAGCGCCTGAAAACCGAATCAGAAAACAGAAGTGTACAGGTGATACATGCTGGTTAAGTGCCTTTATTTTATACAGAGTGTACAAACTGGTTGCAGATAACAAAATATCGAACTTACTGTGAAGTGCCGATCAAATTAAAACATTTGGAAACCCATGAAACGAAATATGTGTAAAAGCTGATAATGAAAAAAAAATTCAATTTCCAATAGGATCTCAATAGGAAAGCCAATTTCAAGCGCCATGTAACGGGGAGATGCTCCTTAGGTTTTACAAACTTTTCTTATATTTTGATATTTCATGTTTTCAGATAAAATCGGCTGGATAGGGAAATGCCCTGTATATGCTGGGTAGTTCAGTCATTACAGGGAAAGCCTGACCGTGAAAATTGTAGAAAAAAAATGTGTAGAGAAACACCGCGCTGCATTCAGTATAAACATAAGGCAGGAAATTTACCCTTATAAGACCCAGCGATGCTTTTCTTGTACGAGGAAATACAGAAGAATGATTATACTGCTTTTTATTTCTCCACACTAGTTCTCTTCCGTGGTTCGAATTCATTCTTTCCGTATTGTGACCCGACTACCCCGCAAAAACAAGGCATTCCCTTCTCAACGACCCGGGGTCTGTAGAGAGAGCGCCTGAAAACCGAATCAGAAAACAGAAGTGTACAGGTGATACATGCTGGTTAAGTGCCTTTATTTTATACAGAGTGTACAAACTGGTTGCAGATAACAAAATATCGAACTTACTGTGAAATTAGTCTCAGCATATGTGCATTTAAACAACTTATGTCTCTAGTGCCGATCAAATTAAAACATTTGGAAACCCATGAAACGAAATACTGTGGAAGTCCTTTTATTCGTGGACACCAATTTTCGTGGTTGTCATAAAATTTACTGTTTCGTGGGTACTTAAATTCGTGGTTTCTGATTTTTTAGCATTAAAACTCAAGGGAAAAATGCATTTTGTTGGATGCTTAATTTCGTGGTTTTGACGAACCACGAAATCCACGAAAATTGGAACCCCACGAACAATAGTACTTTCACAGTATGTGTAAAAGCTGATAATGAAAAAAAAATTCAATTTCCAATAGGATCTCAATAGGAAAGCCAATTTCAAGCGCCATGTAACGGGGAGATGCGCCTTAGGTTTTACAAACTTTTCTTATATTTTGATATTTCATGTTTTCAGATAAAATCGGCTGGATAGGGAAATGCCCTGTATATGCTGGGTAGTTCAGTCATTACAGGGAAAGCCTGACCGTGAAAATTGTAGAAAAAAATGTGTAGAGAAACACCGCGCTGCATTCAGTATAAACATAGATCCCTGTATATCTTTCGTACAAGAGCAGACTCTTGAGAGTCGTATTTAGGCTAAATTTCCTGTCTCTACCATTTCTGAGTGACAATCAAAACTTGTTCCAGTTGACCTTCCACATTGATTCATTTTATTACTTTGAATTTTGTAACTAATCTTTGTAAAAGATATGAAACCATGAAGATAAATGCACTTCAAGGCACCTGAATCGATGTTCAGGGGCTCCGACCACAAATCTGTTGGGCGCGTACCCAGGTGGTAAGAGGAATACCTTGTTTTTGTAGGGTAGTTGGATCATACTACGAAAAGCCTGACCGCGAGCTTATAGCCAAAATGTGTGGAGAATTCCAAGTCCTATGCAGAAAGAAGACCCCATTTTTTCGTTATATCAGGACTCGTTCACTGGGAATTGTAAAATAGGCTAAATTTCCTGCCCCTACCCATTTTGCAATTTTACAGTGCAAAGCTGAGAAAGTGCTCACTGGGTGTAAATTTCTTGCTAATTGGCCATTCTTGAAAAACGCTACGCCCTGCGCAGTATTTCGACCCCTTAGAACAGACTTACTTGGGGTTTGTAAAGAAGGCTTAATTTCCTGCCCCTACCCCTTTTCGAGTGGCAACTGAAACTCCTAAACATTGCTCACTGGACAGAATAAATAAATGAACTTGAAAGATTGGCGTGTTTTACTTCACAATTTATCAAAATCTGCCTCAACACACTATTTTAACGTCCCACTAATAAAAGTACACAGGTTCTGGATATCCGTCATATATACAAATGGGAAAACTACTCTTTCAAGGCTAAAACTACGCTTTTTTCGTCTTGGACTACTCTTTTGTGCTAAAATGGGTAAACAGGTCTGAAAAGCTTATCTTTGTATATTTATCCCTAAGTAAGGAAGTAGGTAATTTTATAAAGAGTCGACAGTAAATACACATGGCAAACTAGAAAAACTGTGGCAAAGCTCACCAATATATATACCCCCTGCCACCCCCCCCCCCATTTGATTCCATAAAGTTAAAAAGATATTAAAAAAATCAATTGAAATTTTTTTTAAATACTAAGTAGCTGTTGCACAATGGCAATATGCACTGACCATTCTGTGAAAGTCTCATTGGCACATCTACAATATATATTGGAGCATTTCTGCAAATTTGGCTGGAAAGTACCGGGCAGTTTAGGAGGGGGTGCGGATAATGGAGGCACAATCGAACAATGTTGTCATTTTCATAATTTTAAGATATGTTGTTAAACAAGTGCCAAGGATTCCAAAAAATGACAAGAAAATATTGGGTCGCCGATCTTGTTTCCATGGAAACCGACCTTAAACATTGGCCATTTTTGCGTTTTTTGAAGACAAATTAAGTAATAGTTTTTAAAATAATTGAGAAAGTATTTATAATCTACTCGATACCAGAGCAACAGAAAAACAAAGGTTTTAAGGATTTACAGAAAAATTGATTTGATTTAGGAAATTATGTTATATTTTACTACATTAAAGAGTATTGAGCACGTATTGCGAAAAAAGTTGCACGAAATGGTGAATTACACAGTCAAATTTACAATATTTTAAAGACTTCTCATTTTGCCAATTTGAAATTCTGATATTGTGTTCTAATAATAAGCTACTCAAAAATGGCAAAAGCAATATAGGTCACCGAGTTAGTTTGAGAGTAAATCATAAAGATACGGAACTTTTAACAGATCTCCCGTCGGTAACCCGCAGAAAGTCCGCCAAATTAGAAGGCCCAAATTACCTTTCCTCAAAACAAAGGGAAATACTTTGTGATGTTATTGTTATCAACGTCATATTCCCGGGAAACACTGCCTTCTTCTGTGTTTTCTATTATCTCCCCTGAAACTATTGGATATGCCCTTACTCAAATAAGCTAAAATGACAAAGTCCAAATATTGCCGGAAAATCTATAAAAAAATTAAAGAAAGCGAAATGCATGGTGTACATCAGCAATATATACTTAAGCATTCGTGCAACTTTGTTTTTGAAATACCCAGCGGTTTAGGAGGAGTTGCGATTAATGAAGGTATAAAATTATCCCAAGATCCCATTTATAAGCTTAAATGACAAAGTCCAAATATAGCTAGAAAATCTATAAAAAAAAAAAATTAAAACAAAATATTATAAAACAAAGTGCATGGTGCACATCTGCAATACATATTAAAGCACTCCTGTACGTTTTATTTGAAAATACCGAGCGGTTTAGGAGGAGGTAAACACTAAGACTACAATGAGCTAGAAAGTCCAAAGATAGCTAGAAAAAATGAATTGCATAATATATATTGAACCATTCCTGGAAGTTTTGTCAGAAAGACAAAAGGAGTTTAGGAGGAGTTGCGGAAAATAAAAGAGTCCCATAAGCTATAACAACAAAGTCAAAAAATAGTTTGAAAATCTGAAAAAAACAAAAAGAGTGAAAAACGAAATGCATGGTGCACATCTGCAATGTATACTGAAGCATTCCTGCAAGTTTTGGTTGGAAAGTACCAAGTAGTTAAGGAGGATAATGGTGATAATTTTGATGCCAGACATACAAACAGACAGACGGACGTACGCAAAACGACGGATAATGATACCTAGGCGACCCAAAAAGAATATGAAAGTTCGGGGATATTGCCGACGTCTGTCTGTCCGTCCGTCCGTCACACTTTTGTTGTGACTCCAACTCCCTCTACATTTTTCAATTTAGGTATTTAATTTTGTTGTAGAATTGCATAAAGTCTGTAGATGCGCTATAAGCTTTCGGAATTTTCCGGTTCCTGCTGTGGTAAATTTCCTCAAAATGTCAAAGACGCATATAATTTTCGCATATTAGTGTTTGGTTTAAAAACAAAATTCTGAATACTTAGAATTCTAAATTGTGATTCCAGTTTTTGGTAAATATCCTGAAAGTCTCAAAGACCACCTATTTTTTCAATTCTACCTATAGATTGATTGATCAGTTAAGATTTTAACCTCCAATAAGCAATATTTCAGCTATATCAGGACGAGAACAAGTTAATCAATTAAAAAATGTAAGTAAAAGAAGAAAGAAACAAAAAACTAAATACCGAACTTACTGTGAAGGAGGAAGGGACAACCGGGGCAACGACTTTCGATTGCCGCTGGAAAAGGGGAGAAATCGACTGGGGCAGGAAATGTAGCCTTCTATACGACACCCCATGCGTCTGCTCTCTTTCGAGAAATATAGAAGGGGTCTTTATACTGCATGGAGCGTGGCGTTTCTCCACACAGCTTGGCTACAATGGTTCGCGGTCAGGTTTTCGTATTATGACCTGATTACCCCACAAAGACAGGGCATTCCCCTATCCACCGCCAGGGACGCGCATGGCAGCTCTGTAGCCAAAGCCCCTGTAAACCTATTCATGTGCCGGGCAATTCTACCTTGAAACATATACTTTAAGAAATTGATTAGATTAGATTAAACATTTTCAAAATTATTTTATTGCAATTTTGGTTAATTTTATGAAAGCTTAAAGACCATTTATTTTTTGGAATTCTATCTAGCACCACTAGTTTATGAATTTGTTTCTATTAGAACAAACATTTTCACTAATTTGATTTCAAAAATATTTGATTCCAATTTTGGTAAACTTCCTGAAACTCCAAAAGACAGGTTACTCCCTGGAATTCTACCTAGAACAACACTTCTTGAAAATATTGTATTGAAATCAGTCATGTATGTTCAATAATTGAATTGCAAAAATTTTGAATTCAAATTTTGGTAAACTCCTTAAACTCTCAAAGACAAGATATTTCCTGGAATTAGTTGAAGTGGAATAAATCGTTACCAATAATTGGATTGCCAAATTCTTGGCCTTTGAATGTAAGGGTTTAACTTACAAAGTGTGGGGATAGCTCATGTCGTTTTTGACAGCTCTTTCTAGTTTGAATTTCTCATGATCTGACCCCGATTACTTTTGTTGATACAATTTCTTATTATTTCGTGTATCTGAACATGTGAAGAGGTGTTTTTTCTTTTCTTTTTGTTAGTTGTGATTTTTCAATAGTCTCTTATTAAACATGTGCTATTTTTTATTACATGATAATTTAACTGTCACTCAGGAAATCAAAATCGGAGGCGCATTTGTCACTGTTCATTTTAACAAATGATCATATGTTTGTATTTATTTAAAGTCTGACATAAATAAAAGAAAATGTTTGGAAAAAAGTTTAAAAACAAAGAAAACTTCTACCTTCATTATAGGTTTTTAATTGTCTCTGATGCAACCACTTAACAACTATGTCAGATCATAAATGCGGAAATTTTCAAAGTGGTGTGACAGATGAACGGACAGCATTCCTAAACTTTGAATAAGACCTAGGTCTTGGTTATTGATTATATGCCACAAAATACTAATAAAAACATAATAGTCCAGACCCAAACTTTTCACAAGATGCTATCACATTTTATCTTTCTTTAATATTTTGCCTTTTCCGTTTTTATCTGGAATTAAGACTAACATTTATGTCGTTGCTTAAAACGTATATCTAAACGATGGTTGTTGGGGGGGGGCATCCGGTTCTAAATTCGAAAAAAATGATCAAATAGTATTACATTTCCAGTAAATGATCGGATAAACCGAAACACTGTTTATCTGATTTCTCTTCACATTATAATCTGAAATGAAAAATTCAATGAAATGTTAATACATCTCTCGAGCTTATTAATCAGTCGACATCTAGTTATAGGCATATTATATTACTAGATGTAAACACCCATCCCCTGGAAAAAACCTGCCTGAATAGTTCTTAATATGTTTTCCTATAGAGTATAATGTTTAACTATGTTCCCAACTGGCGGGAATCTTGGATAACCTGAAAATCAGTTTTTGTAGGAGGCACCCAAGGAACATTGTGGACAAGTCTGGTTCCAATTGTGTCAGTAGTTTCAGAAGAGATGATCTCCAAATGTGATACGGTTAAATAATAAACCATGTTCCCCGTTGAAGATCATCTTGGATAAGGTGCGAGCTTGAAAAACATTTTTTGAAGGGGACAACCCAAGGACCATGTGGTAATGTTTTGGTTTCAAATGGCTCATTAATTTCAGAGAACATCTCTAAATGCGTTCTCCCGAAACTATGATATGTTCCTGGCTGGTGGCCATCTTTGATAAGGTGCAAACATAAAAAAAAACATTTTCATGGAAGACCATTCAAGGCTTATTTTGGCTCACGTTGGTCTGGCGGCTATCGTGGATAAAATGCAAACCTGAATTTTTTTTGGAACCACCCAAAGGACTATTATTGCAAAGTTTGGTTCCAACTGGCTCAGTAGTTTCAGAGGGGATCTATGAAATTTTTTCCATGCGTTCAAATGTTAAACTATGTTCCCACTGGCGACCGTCTTGAATAAAATACAAACCCGAAAAACAACTTTTATGCAGGAACAACCCAGGGACCATCGAGGCTTGGTTACAATTGGCTCGGTATTTTCATAGGAGATCTCTTAATGTATTTACCAATATGGTCCAATGTTAAACTGTTAATCTGTAATCCCGAAAAACTATTTTTTTCCAAGGAATATTGTGGCAAAGTTTGGTTCCAACTGGCTCAGTAGTTTCAGAGGAGAGGATCCTTAAAAGTTTTCCCATAAGTCCAATGTTAGACTTGAGAGCATGAGCGTGATGTATTAACGCAAAAAAAATAAAAACAAAACAATTAAAAAAAGAACACACCCACACACACATGGTCATCTGCAAAAAAAAAAAAAAA